>RPOG01001817.1:2484-60888 GCA_008086565.1 Thalassoma bifasciatum
CCACACATTGTAGATTATAATGTAAGCTAAGGGAAATAGTAATAATGACAATGATGCAGTAAAAGATGCCCAAATTACAAAAACAACAACATGATTTTGTCGTGTGCCTCTTTTGTTTCTGCGCCTGGTTTAAAGTTTGGGGTTTTATGACCAAATTCAAAGTAAAACTGTCATTCAACAGGAATTTAATGGAAGGAGAACTTAAAACAGTTGTGTTTGCAAAGACACTACAAGCTAATAGTGTGTGAGAAACTCATTAAGTGTTTGCCGACAAAGTGAATTTTCTTTATCTGTTTTTCAAAAGTAATTTGGTTTTCTGAGCTCTCCTATGATTAAAAAAAGAAATGATACACAGATGCCTTACCATTAGTGTTGTACTCAACACTACTGGCATCCTTCATGGATTGCCCAAGACCAGAATGCACCAAGACCAAGACCTTTGAGAGTCAAGACCAAGACTGAGACAAGCCCAAACCAAGACCACAAAAATCAGTTTTAAAAGCCATGACAAGGTTGAACAGTTAAAGGACATTCTCTCATTAATCTGGTTTTCTTTTTAGTACATTTTACAGGCAAAAACAAGGTGCTTGCAAATCCTTCAAAGCACAACACGGAAACTTATAATATCTCAACAAATTTCTTCAACTCATCTCCAAATGGTAAATCCTTGAGATGCTTTTTATAAGGTGAATAAGGTCTAAGTAAAGTTGCTGGTTTGACCAGTCTTGACAAAAATCTCAAGTCTGCCCAGTACAAGACCAAGACAAGACTGGGTAAAAATATTCTCAAGTTCGAGACAAGAACAAGACCTTTCGAAATGTTGTCTCGAGACCAAGAGTGATCTTGAATGCTACAACACTGCTTACAAGTTTGTATTGTGGGAATTTTAGAATTTTGTTGACATATCATCTTACAGTTTCAATTTTTTGATTAGTAAGGGTTTTGGATTTGATAGCATAAGACCAAATCCAGCATGAATCTGATGGCAATTGTGTAGCTTGGGAGCCAAAACCTGCTCCAAAGTGACATCTTGGGGCATACTCAGATGCCGTCTTGTGAGCTGGAAAGCGAACAGCAGTGTCATTTTGGGATCTAAAAGTGCACTAAAATGCCCACTTGGGCTGAAAAAAAAACATTTGTGCTCTTTTAGGAGCAAAAATGTGCAAAATCACCCTCTTTATCTGGTTAAAACACAATAAATTAACCGTGACAAAGTGAGCTGGACGTGCCTTTTTTGTCTTCTTGCCCCTGTCCTTTGAGAAATCTGTGTAGCTTGATTTCTGATTTTCCAGATTATCTTCACATGATTAAGTGCTCTAAAAAAAGCGTCATTTTTTTCCTTACACTGGTGTTTTTGAAGAACCTAATTTCAGGCTCCGTCTGCTTTGTCTTAAGTTATGGCCCTTTTCCACTGACCTGTCTTAGCCCTACTTTACTTGACTCTACTCGCCTCTACTTAGTTTGTGTTGTGTTTACACAGGCGCGGTCAGATGCCAGTTTTTTTTAGTACCTGCTCTACCCTGGTTCCAAGCGAGTAAAGCTGATACTGAAAGGTGACGTCGACGGACTGCCGGCCACTCATTGGTCAGAGAATGTCGTCTCCGAAGCGTCACTTTCTGACTCTGTACAAATCACTTACAAGAGGCAAACGAATAAGTCAGCTATGGCTTTTTAATGACATTTATACCTGACGGCACAGAACCACACTGAGTGAACACAACATACCACCCTAAAATGCACCTTCATGAGTCTTAAATGAGTTTAAAGTCCTATTTAAACAAAAAAGAAGTTAACGTTTTCCTCCGCGGGCATGCATCACAAGGCTGTTGTTTACCTCCGTTGTCATGCCGCCCGACTTTGAGCCGCTGTGTTACTTGAATGAAATCTTTCGAAAGGTTTGTTTTTTTCCTTTAAAGACCACGGTGGCACACGTTAGTACAAAAGTATGTTTGTGTTGTGTTATAGATGACATGCACGCACTTCTGTGCAGCACTTAGGCGCAGCTGTGTTATTAGATCCACGCTCACCGTGAGTCTGTAGTCGGGCTAGTGGAAAAGCTAACCAAACCGTGTGGAGTCGAGTAGAGTAGAGTAGGGCTGAAACACACACACACACACACACACACACACACACACACACAAACCCCTTTCCCTTTGACTGGCCAGCCTTTTTGAAGCAAAATTTGTGGATGTATTAAAATCATCATCAGTTTGTATGCTGATCACACCTTCACCCTAACCTCTTTTGTCTGAAATTTTCATGTCCTTTTTTTTTTTTTTTTTTAAATATTTTTATTTCACTGACTAAGCTGACACCTGACATCCATGCGTTTACTCACTGGGAATTTTCTGAACTCCGGCTGGAGTCCCCTTAGAGCCCTGCAACGATGACAATGTAATACTGCTAATGTTATAGCAGCAGTAATGACATTGATGAGTGATGATGATGGTCGTGATCATTATGAGGCTGCTGATGAAGACAATGATTTGCTGTCTCGAATAATGAAGACAAAGAAAGTGAAGAAGACAGACGGGAGAGTTAATAAGGTTTTTCATAATTACAAGCTCATATAAGAGTTATTTTGAGGAGTCACATGTTTTTCTGAGTCACACAGGTCCAATCTCTCCCGAACCCCCTCAGTATTTGAGGGATTTGACGCCCGCATGACTGCAGCAGTATGAAAGAGGATGTGTTCCCTCTGTGGTATTTTTAGGACGCTCAGTTAGAGATATTAGATCGGGTTTCCGCTCCAGACTAGGTTATAATTGGGACTTTAATATCTTGACATAGTGGGAATGTTGGTGTTTCTCTGCCTGCCTGACTTAAAGTGTGACAAAGTTTCTAAACTTTTAAAACTGTTACATGAAAGTGAATTTAACAGGAAATTTCCCAGCCATCTGACACATGGTGGGCTGCTTTGCTCTTTCTTGCAGCACCAGTATTGAGGCATTTTTAACTTAGCATCATTTAATTGATTCCGGGTGCACAGATGCTGGGGCAGATCACAGTTGGCAATCAGACCCCCTGACAGATTAAGCAAATTCTGAGATTTTTGTGAGTCACAAAAAAAAAAAAAAAATGTTTCAGACTTTTTAAAAACGGATAAAAACAGCAGTATGCCAAAGACGTCCAACTGCTGGTTATTTATGAGAACAAAATACATCAATCGACGATCAATGAAGCAACCAGTGTTCTCTGCATCCTCTGTGCTGTGTGTGAAGTCTGGTTGTGGATTAAACATAAAGGTTTCAGTACAACTTTCTGGATAAAAAGAGTGAAGGAGTTGGAAGATTTTCAAGGCATTGATTACTGTCCAAAGACACTTTAATGTGTCTCGTAAAACTTCAAGAACGTCTTGTTTAGAGCTCCTGTGAGGGACTTCTAGTCAGTTTTGAGGCCCCCTCTGGAGTGCTGATTTTGTCCTGTGCATCCATAGAGAGTGTTTTCTGACAAAAAAAATATCATCCTTTTTAACAGCAAAATCCACACCTCTCTGCACATCAGTAAAAGTAAAATCAAGCTTATGCGACTGCTTGCTCCAAACAAACTCTCCTGACTTTCTCTGTACAGGCAAGAGGCCCATTTACCTGTTTTCACCAAGCGGTTAAGTCCAGTTTGCGTCAGAACAGCACATATTTTGTGGAATTCCTTTTGACCAAACCCGATACATGTCCCCAAACATAGTCCCACTTTTTTGTACCCTTCTGTTAGGGTGCCAGACATCTATCCGACCCCAGGGGGTGGAGCTAGAAACACTGCAGTCAAATGATTGGTCAAAAAATTGTCACTTCTCGTGCAACAGCAGTAATAACAAGAATCCTGTCATGTTTAAATCTCTATTCCACTTGTGTTTGAAAGATGGCACCATGAAATTGGACAAGATAGATTGCTGGATGTTGGATTTGCTTGCAGGGTACGCTGTGTCGCACTGCTATGGGGTCACGCATTTGGCTTACACGCCGCCTACCAAGAAGGGCACGCTTGGCTGTGGAAACGCAACTAAGATCAGGTTCTACCAATCCAACCCGTATCAAATTGTATCGATCCATACTCGTCAACTTGTGGGAAACAGCTCTAGTCATCTTAAAGATGCACATTCATATTGGCAATGGAAGCTCCATTCATTCGGATGAGCTAGCGTTCTAAATAATAATAATAATAATAATAATAATAATAATAATAATAATACATTTTATTTCAAAGCGCCTTTCTCAGCACTCAAGGTCACTTTACAACCAGAATAAAAGCATAAATGAAAACAACACAAATAAAAACAATTAAAACAACAAGCACATAAATACAACAGGGAGGAAAGTGAAATGGGAATTCTTAAAACATTAAATTAAAACTGCAAACAACATAAAAATATTTGGTTGTCGTCAATTGTCAGAAACATTACTACAACATGGAGTCATCTTCTATCGAGCCCTGAGTGTAACAGATTACCACAGCTGGAGTTTTGGAGTTGAAAGTGATCGTGCTAACTGAGGAATTCAGCTGAATGTGTCACTGATGGTCGGCTGAGGGTCATCATGATAAAAGAGTCACAGTTTACAGTGAAACACCAGCAACGTTTCTGTACTATTCTTGTTAATATTTAGGAAAACAAACAAGAAAAGTTGATGGCTCATTGCTTTTGCATTCCAGGGGGTACACAAAGAGAGATTTTTCATCTTGTTATAGACTCATTCACATTCTGTCAAAAAAGGCAACCTGCAAACATTGTCTCTTGCAAGACCCATGGGAAAGAAACTTCTCAATGTCAGAGATACATATCCACAAGCTGATTTTTGGAAAGTTACGACACTTTTACGTGCTGTTTACAGTTAGTGTACAGGTTTAAAAGTGGCACAGCAGCTGGAATGATTTCTTTTTTTATGGCCTTGTACCTGAAAAAGTTTGAAAAGCTTTTTGGAAAAAAAATATATACACTGTTGTCCCAAAGCATTTCTTTTCTGTGCGGGTGTGTGCGTGTAAACATCATCAAGAGTAAACAGAGTATGAGGCCTTAACTGTTGGGGTGACCCAGCAAAAGTGAGGATGTAATATTTTGTTATTTATTGCATAATAAATTCAAATTTAAACCTAAATTTTCGGAGTGAAGAAAATTTACATTTACATTTAAATTTATGATGTAATAAATTCTGAAATATTTCATCCTTAATTTTGCTGGGTCACTCTTTACATACTTTGTTGCACTATTATCACCAATGCTTACTTCATCTCATTGATGATGATTAAAAAAAGCTTGTTGCTAATGAAGAGGTGACTTTTGGTGAGTTAGTATAAATGATGTAATAGAAGATATGATAATGGCTGCTAAAATGGCATCATGTTCCACACAATAAAGAGTGATGATACCGTTCTAATGATTTCTATGTCAGAGGCTAAAACTAATGGAGGCTATTTTTTGTCTTAAGAGTCCCTGTAAGTCAGCAGTAGCTCATTTACAGCTCCATAAGACTTCTTCTTCCCCGTCTAACAAACAATTCTGAAAGCTGAAAAGCAACCACTGCAACAATTAATCTCACTATGATATAAGTGACGCCAGAAGGGTCCAAATTAGTCACAAAGCTTTGATTCATACTTGCATTTAGCTAATTTCCCACTGAGTTATTGTACCAATTAATCCCACCAATGACATTCCAATTTGTCTTTCCTTTTTTAGGGGATTCACTGGGTTCTTTGTATCTCCAAGAACACAGATGTAGTGTTGTTTTCCTTTGCTGAAAACTCCTAACCCCTCACAGATGAGCTCATCTCCCCAGGCAGTGGGGGAATGACATGCCCCTGTGCAGAATTTGGACATATTCCCCACTAATGATATAGAAATGCTCTGGAAAGCAAGTCTTCTGGGGACTGATCCTGTCTCATTTGGCAAGAATTTTGTTTATACATACACTCCTCTTTGACTCCGCTGTGTCCTTATGTCACTTGCGAGTCCCTGTGGTAATTAGGATGGAATCAAAGTAAAATGTGTGAACTGTGGGATAGAAGGGCGCTAATGAATGGGCAAAATTCTCAACAAAGCACAGAACTGCGTCAAATTGGAGGAATAACTGTGTCTAATGTGGCTAAGCTGCCATTGATTGTGGTTTCTCCAATTGTCCGTTGTAATTATTTTGTTGGACTGCCGCTGACCACAAACTTGCCCTGGGACTCGCTGCCAGCAGAATAATAATAATAAAGCACGGGCAGGAAAATTGAGGCCAGTCTGTTCAGTCTCAGGTCTTTTATTCGACATGAGTCAGACTACAGAATGTGTTTGTATCTTCCTGTGAAACCTGAATTAAATCTAAGTGGATGAGAGCAGGCCCGAGGTACTCTGAGGACTTTGTTTCAGCACGAAAAGATGGAAGGAGGAGAATTTATTATGGCTGAAAGTAGCATTTGTGTTGGCAGTGCTGATTGTCGGTATGAGGGGGCTTTAGAAGAAGCTAGGCCAAACTGAACCGGTGGAGTGAGCTCTGGGGATAAGATGAAGGATTAGGGGGGAAAAAATGGAGAATGGAGGAAGAAGTTTCAAAAAAGAGAAAGAGAGGTGAGTGAGAAATGAAAATGAAGTGAAGCAGAGAGAAAAAGGGGGAACTGTCTCCAAAGTGTTGAGGCAGGGGATGAATGTTTGAGGCTATAGCTTTTTAAAACACCAATAAAGCCAGCTGGCTCCTGGCTGCATTGGAAAATGGGGGAGAAAAAAAGGAGGCTTTGAGTGGTGAGTCCAGGGGGCTAGCGGAGCAAGGAGGGGGTTGGTGAGGCCGAGCAGCGGGGGCAAACCTCCCTTTGTGAGCGAGATCTCATTTACAATGGTTAAGGCAGGGTGAGATGCACTTAGGCAGGCCAAAACAAAAATGCCGCTTTCATTTGCAGTGTACAGCAGGTCCTAATCCATCATATGTTTGTAATGAAACACTGAGTTTACACAATGCGCAATTATTCATCATATCCTCACAACGTGAACACAGGCTCACTCTCTGGTGTGCTTATTCCTTTCACCAGCTCACTCAGCGTGACTTTTACACAGTGCAAAGCTCTGCCTTTAAGCAGCATGGGGGTGACCATGTTGAGGAAATGAGCCTGCTGGGCAATGATATGACTAAGAAGATACTCCGCTCACAGCAAACACCAATCCTGTCTTGCTTGGCTGCAATAATGACTGAGGAATCCTGCTGAGGGCTCCCTTCCCGTTCCTCACCATGTTCAATATTAGCATGTTCTCTCAAATAAATAAAATTGGCAGTGGGTTTTTTGTTTTTTCTTCTCTTTTGGAGTTTCAGAGATAAAGATGATGCCTGAATTCCTGCTGGGGTGTATCACAGCACTCGAGTTGGACATATTAAGTCCATACAACTGCACATAATGTGTAATCTGGTGAAAAATACAATGGTTTGGTTACATAACACAGATTTTGGTCTTTGACATGTTGGTACCAAACCAAGTTGAATTTGATTGTTGACTTCCTTCATCCACAGGTTATCTGGAAATTTTCTGTTTGCTTAAAAGCTACACATCCATCTGGAAAATAACACAATAGGTGTTGTATTTAAACAGATTGAGCCTGCTCACTCTTCCTTTTCTGCCCTCTGATTTTGCCAGTGCCCTGTTTCTTACTGACACCCTCTCTCCTCGGCACCCCAAGGAAAAACATGCATGTGTCTTGAATTTGCTTTTGAGTTTCATACAAACAATTTAATGACTTGAAAAGCCAAAAAATGTGCCGCGTTAATAGCTGCTAGCCAGAGGCGAGGCTGTAACTGATTTACATAAAACTGTAGGTAAAACTGAAATATGATTATTACTCTAATTGGACTATTTCCATATCATATATATTGGAATTATATCATCTTAAATTGTGATAAGCTAGGGAGTAAATGCAACTATTACACAAAACCTAAAATTATATTACAGCAAAAAAAAAAAAAAAAAAATTCTTGGAGTCCAATAAATCTATTGCATGAAACTATTATAGACTATCATTATGTTTCTGCATGTCCAGAATTTTATCATCTAGTTAAACAAAAATATGAGTAAATAAAACAGTGTGTGCACTTTTATGTCTATTGTTTAAGGGTTATATCTAAAATGATGAGGAAGTAGGGCAAGTAGCAACATTGGCATTTAAGTTATTCATAGCTTACTTTGCTATAAGATGCTGTGTGACGAAATTCTCCCCAGAGATTTAAAAAAAAAAAAAAAAGTCTATTAATTCCTTTTGGTTGTAAAGGGGATATAGACAATGTTAACAACAACAGAAAAAAAAACATGCCTTATGTGTATGTTAGGTGTTGGCTTCTACTTTCAAACAGTGGCTAGTAGTAACCACAAGAAAAAAAAAGACTTCCTTGAATGTTATATTTATTTGTAAGAATTTTGTTTTTATTTATTGATTGATTGATATTTTTGAGAAAGAATCCAGACACCAGCTCAGGCAGTTGGCTTTTTAAAAGTTTTCATGGAGTCAGAACCAGCAGCAATTATTTTTCTGGACCATTTGTTCACCTCGATGACTCAGCCAGGAAGTCAAGAGACAAACTGCCTTTGAATTGCTGAAACCAGGGACGTCAGGCATGCTGCTTGGTTGATGTTAATTAATGTTTTGTGCAAATGATACAAAATAGACTAAATGAGCGAAGGCAAATGTTTCAAACTGAGAGGATTGAGACTTAGCAGGCATTCATTATGGCAAAAGTCTGAAAAGAAGAGAAAAATGTGCAACAAAGGGTTTGTGAGTGCAGATACAGAGAAAAAAGTTACAAGGCTGACACTAGCAAGGACTAGAGGAACAAAAAAGTAGAGATAGTAAACTTTCTGACTGGATGCCAATAGTTCTCAGAACTTATCTCTAAGGAAAGGGTCACATGTCACTGGAGCAGATCCTTCCTTCCTCTTGCACAGAGAAAGATCGATTTAATTGTTCTTGTTCATGTTATGGGGATAAGTAAGACTGTGATAAAATGGTTCAGAAAACTAGTGTTGCAGTCTCATAAATTTAATGTCCATGCTGGGAATTTATCACACCATGAGGTGTGAGGGGAGGCCTGTACTTTGTGCTGTACAGTCTGTGAAGTTTCTCACTCATCCAGGTCATGGTGATTCAAAGCCTGTTCTTAAAAAGCAACTGGATTCTAACAAGTTCACTTCTATTTTCAGATCAGACTTTGAATTCGTGCAGGAATAATTACCCACAGAGGTCCAGGTTGTCTCGAAGGGCTCGAGAAACCAGCAGAAGTGTCTGAATCTGTGAAAGTCACAGAGTTTTTCAAAGTTCCATAAAAACTCTGAAAATGTAAGAAGTTCTCCACTAAGATGTGAAAAAAGAGGAATGAGTATTAATGTTGCCTCTCTGATCAGGAAAGGTCAAAGTTCCCCAATGACTGGAGGGTGCAGAGTTAATGTAAGCGCACAGCAGGCTCTGCTCTTATCTGCTGTTCAGATCAGGGTGCTGGATAAAGAATAATAGAAGAAGGCAGAGAATCTCTAAGGGAAAAAATACTGTTTTTTCCCCCAATGTTTTGTGTTTGAATCTTTTTTATCTTGGTTTATTCAGCCACATAAACAAGACAGACACTTATGTTAGCATTTAACCAACTTCTAGCTTAAAATACTACAATACTTCTATAAAATGAAATCTCAACTTATACCAACTTGTATCAATGAAAAGACACTCTGAAGTAAGAAAAAATACATTTATATAAATTTTGCCAGATTAAAAAAACATTGTATAATGGGATGTAAGTCGTGTGCAAGCATTAAACCAATTCTTAGTTTGTGATACAGTTAGCTACTACGATAAAACAAGATAAAAATTGTACCAGCCAGTTTAATTTGTAGACACTCCCTGGAGTAAAGGTCTAATGTAATAAATGTTATAAAGACTAAGTTAACCAGGGCATTAGACAAACGCTTTTGTGGGTATAGAATGAATCAGGTTGTGGATGTTATAAGTTTGTGACCATATTCTGAGAACTCCAAAAGATGATGCTCTTTCCAGTCTCTTGGAGATACTGCAAAATTACCCAAAGATACTCAAAGACAAAAAAGTAACTTTTCTGTTTGAAGTAAAAATGTTCTATACATAGACATGAAGAATGCCTCTCAACATGCTTATATAGAAAAAGAGAGGGATTTTCCTCTTGTGCAAAAATATGAATGATTCCTCAAAATCTTAGTTGGACAAAAAGTATCTTATATGATTGGAGTCCACTGATCAGTTTTGATCTGATCTGATTAATCTGTACTGATCTATTCGTTAGGAGTCCATTGACCTGCAGCTCTGATGATGCTTGACAGTGTGACATGCAAAAGCTCCCTCAGCAGCATGTGTTGAAACCACTGATTTACCAGGCTGTGTAAAGAAGTCAGTCAGTTTTGAGGACCTCTCACTTCACATAGCAGCTATGTGCTTGTTGGTGAGGATGTGGTTTTCCAATTCTCCAGAACTTTTATTTGCAACTGATACAAAGGTGCTGCTTTTGCAGATAGAACACAGTGCTCCTGACCAGTCATGACCCAGGCAAAAAAATATAAGGGTACTTTTTTCTGTAAAAGTGCATTTATGCTCGGGCGTTTTCTGTCTGAGAGCTTAGCAAAGGCAGTCAGAGCATGTTTTCTGTTTTGACCGGAGCTAAGGAGCAGCCTGGGTGTATCGCGTCATGAAGTATGCAGCGTGTACGCTCAACATCTTCCCATGTTAGAAATCAGAACAACGCCCGTGGCCCAGTCCAGTGCTTTATTATAAATATTAATGATCTGACAAGCTGAGCAAAACCTGACCAGTTTTGGGAATTTTATAAAATCTTCCTTGACATAATTTTGCAACCAAAAAGACGGATATGTCCTGGTAAAAGAGAACATATTCACCCTACCAAGAGGTCAAATATTCCCAACCAGTTGAATGAAAAACAAAACACTCATTGGACGTAAAGTAAGATTTTTCATTTATTTATTTGTTTGTTTGTTTAGGGGGGAACAAACAGTAAATGTTATCAAGGACATCGGAAATGCACTAATTTAAGAGGTTTTCTAGCCTACGTGGCTGTTGGCTGCAAATGTACGACATTAGATCAAATTATGCCAACTTGTTAACTTTAGAAAACATTATTTTGTTTTGTTTGTTTGTTTTATTATTCATTGATTTATTTAGTAAAGGATTATCAAATGTTATCAAGGGCATTGGACATGAATTGACTTTACCATTAACCAGATTTGTAGCTTATCTGGCTGTTAGCTGCAACTGTTAGACACAAGATAATATTGTACCAACCACTTCTCTTAAAAAAAAGAAAAAGAAAAACTCCCTGTAAATAAGAAAATGCTCAATTTGTGGGGTAACAAACACAATATAATCCAGGCCAATGCTTCATGTGAGGATAAAATCAAATGGCTTTATGGCTGTGCTGTTCATCTTTTTTCTGGAACTTGGGGCATTCTCTGGTATTTCTCATCCAAATATTTCTACTATGTCCTCTTGGTTTTGTCATTTTGGCAAAAACGAGGGCTTTCTTGCTAAGATCTACAAAAGACAGGATTGAAGAGGTGTTATATTCAAGTCTTTGAACATCACCAGAGTAGGCGTGAGTCAGTGGATTTGTCTAGAATGAGGACACAGTGCCTGTTGAGAGATGGGGCTCACCTCGCTGTTACCCATAAATCCCAAATGCTCTCATTATTTCGTGGATTCATCTTGTCAGAGTCCGGGACGGTGCTCAATTTTGCCTTCAGATTGCCATCCAAGTTTATTGAGTGCGCTCTCTCCATCTCTCTCCTGTCGTGGAAGGGAGTTGCCAAACAAGGCTGGTGCGATGACGGCCGCCATCGACATCTTTATGGCTTCATCCTCCACTGACTTTGCGTAGGCTTGCAGCACATCCTCCTGCATTCTGCTGAGTCATGCTGATTTGGTATTGAGGATTGGTTTTGTTAAAGCAGATGGGGGGAAAGTGAGTGTGTTTGTTTTCTTTAAATTATTCCCATTTATCCAGCTACTTTTAGCTTTGGTTTGTTTTGTTTTTTTCTTGTTGAAATCACTTCAAAGTGAAAATTCTAATACCTTCCTGCTGTTTACTTTAACCCAGCAAATGCATCAAAAATCACAGCCTGGACACACAGAGATACCTCACTGTTGGTGCGTTTGTGTGGGTGGCTTGTCATTATACTGATTTGCATGCTTTTTAACATATCAGTGAGAGGGAGAGCGCCGTCTCCAATCCTGCATAAACAGCGTAGCCACTTTTGCATCAATGCTTGTCACGCTGGGTGTGTTATCATCAACGCAAGGCAGACAGCGGGGAGGGGTAAAACACATGGAAACCCAGCCGTAGGTGCAGCGGTTGTCTTTCACCAACTGTTTGGTGTGTTTTTCTTCAGCACCATTGAGCGTAAGGTTGCTGGATGAAAGCTCAGTTTGGGACAAGCCTCAGCAGTAAACATTTTTACCCTTTGGTTTGTTCACGCTGCAAGAGGAAAACCACATGGAGTGTTTGTTAATTTTCTGCTGGTTCAGGCACCGCTGGTCATTTGGCAACTGAATGCTTTGGCCAGGTTTCAAATAGTAATTCCTACATATCCAGTCTGGAGTTTATAAAAGATTAAGAATGATTCTACCAGAGTAAAAGCATTGAGTTTTTCATAGTTTTTCTTACTATCGGAACAGATGGTACCATGAAATGAACCCTGTGAAGTTTTGTTGTAAACAAACAGCTATACACATTTGGTTGTTCTCATTAAAATGTATTGTGTGGATTTTGTAGCCCAGCAGGGATTGTGCTGATGTTTTTTTACCTCCTAAAACAAATTTGCAATCCATTTTTTTTTGGAGTCAAGTGAAATCTGTATGTATGTGTTTGCATCAAGCTTGCAGTTTGTATCCCTACATTTCTGCTACCAGGGGAGATTTCTGTGTTTTTGTTGATTTGAACATTTCGTTTGAGGTTGTTGAAGATGCGTGTGGTATACCTTACACCAGCAGTATACTGAAACCAATATGTGCTCCCATGGGCTATTGTTCGTTGTTTTGTTTGTTTTCTTTTCTTGTTGCTCCTGTATTTACATTCATTCAGCTTGCAAGAACTTCAGATTTGTGTATTTCATAACCGCTACTCCTATCCCTTTACTTTTATTGTGTACCATTGCAGGAACTGGCTTAACATGTGCATTTAACAACCTAGGTCCAACTCAGCACCTGGATGAGGTAAGTGTATGAGCAAACATGAGACCTGCAGCTCACAACTGAGAAAAGGCTTTCTCGACAAAACAAAAATGTTACCAGGGTTTAAAGTTTGTCTGTTTTTCTATATTTTTATTTTTGCTTTTTATGTATGTGGTTTTGAAGCATTTTTGAAAAACTGCAATTAAGTTTCATCTTTTTAGACCAGAGGTTACCACTTGTTTAACATGATGGAGGTCTACAGTCAAACATATTTCATGTCTACACATCCTGGTCCGGTTTTAGCTTGTAGAGACAGAAGAAAATGCAGTTAGGAGAAACTGGAGGGATCCTCCTCCTGGCAAATGCAGACTATGCTTTTGGAGCATTATGACACTAGAATATGAGGAAGGAGACCTTGGTTTGATGCCAGAAAGGACAGTGGATTTATTACTCAGATATTTAAGCAGCTTAAAAGTGTTAATACCACAGTGTTAAATACCCTAACAAGATTCACAATGAATGAACTGATGATAACGGAAGAAAGAAAAATAAAAACAAAGACTACTTTGAGAATCAAATATGCATGATGCAGAATGAACTATTATGGAGTATTAAGTGTATTTTTTGATAGAATTTTAATGTATTTACACATCCACTTAGTTATTATCCCAGCCAATAAAGAATTGTTCTTTCCTTCTTTACATAAGAAACCAATGAGGAGATATAGATATGATGTTACAGTGTACCAGCTTTGCATAACTAATATGAATGTGAAGAAACAGTTATTTGTCAAACCATATTTGCTCTCTGATTACAGAGGAGTCAAAAGTGCCTTTTTTGCCTAAGGGATTGAAGTGCAGTCAAATTAAAAGTAGCATTTAATTGACAACCCCAAGTAGAGTACAGTAGCACTTTTTTGATAAGTAGAGTACTCCTCTCTCTGAACTGACCTGTTGCCAATTCCCACCCTCGTATATTGCCATCCCCCATACACTTGGACATCGTCTCCTCCTCGTTTGTTGAGATGCATTGCAAAAAGTCTGTTTTTGTTCCATTTATGAGGTTTTTTTTAACTGCGATTTTAAGTATGAAAATGATAAATTGATGTTCGTGGGGTGCATATGACCCAACACACTGTACCTTGAGAGGCTTGCTGACAGGTGGTTTTCTTTTACCCTTTCTGAAGCTACATCTCAACCAAGAAAAGTGTCTTCTTTGTATAAAGTTGTGCGGTGGACCACATCAACTCAGTGTGAATAAAATTAACAAGGATGTCAACATCTTTTCTAAGGCAGGTCAACGTTAAGGCAACATATGGTAAACCCAATAACACTCCTGGTAAAGATGGTAACAAGGCTGTTGCACTTTTCTCATATTTTGGGCCAAATACCTAAATTTCAGTGGTCATGGTGATAGTAATGAGAAGTGGTTGCCCACATTTGCACTGGGATCTGTAAACTTTGGCGTGTAACTGAAGCATTTAATCTACCCTCTCAGAAAGAAATGAATAGCTTAGACTCTTAAGGTGACTCCTAGATGATATGTGATCTTTCTGTCTCCAGGAATCATCAATAGCCTCCTATAACTGAATGTTCATTGATTGACTAATTGAGTGGAAGTGGGTGTAGCTTATCCATGGGTCAAATTTGAAAGTCAAACTCAACTCAACTAGCTAGTGCTCGCTTGTTGCACCAAAACAGTTTAGTTACTATTTTGTGTGAAATCATGTTGTGTTGCTCTGTGGAATGGTTGTTAATGTGTTTATCAACCAATTCAATCAATTTGTTGTACCCACAAAGCATGTTCGTTACAAATGTGGTAACATTTAAAGAATAATTAAACAGGCTTTCAAACAATATGAGAGTTACTGGGTTGAGCTACTTTTTGTATGACGTTTGGTTGAAGATTGTAAAAATGTCATTTTGCCTGATCAGTGCTTTAAAAATACCTATGATGTAAAATTATGTTCGAACGTTGTAACTGCTGCTGAATCCGAGAAATCCCTGTGCTCCCATGCTGACATGCTTAACCTTTTTATTCTGTCAGTTAGCAAAAGGTTAATGAGTGGATAATGTATACAGATATAATGTTGAATGAATATTTGATTGCATACTAAATAAAATTGATTTTTTTGTTTTCTGTTTGGTATAACTTGGATTTTTGCTTTTATCCAGATTAAGTGTGTTTTAAGCATCATACAGATGTTTGTAACTCAAAACCACCCTCCTTAATTTTTCCACGCCTTCTTTACCCTATACAGAGTGACATGGAGCATGCGAACATGAAACTATGCTCTCTACTTTCTGTGCGCCGTAGAGTTTGCTCATACAATCTTCAACCTTCACAGGCATGCAGTAATCGCTGATATCTGCCACACGCATAGTGCACACAATATAAACGATATCTCTCAAACCATTCACTGTCGCTGCACCTCCCATTTACAGCAAGAGATCTCCCAGATAACCCACTATCTCACAAATTAGAATAGTCACTCAGCCAGCTCCTCTCCAGCATATTCTTTAATGGCGGCACATTTGTGACAGCTCGTACCACCAGGATTCAATTTTAATCTCCACTTGACATGCTGAGTATGAGATGGTGTTTTAGCGCTATCTCTCCTACAGAGGTTACAAAGATTTTCCACCAAAGCACGTCTTGGTGCAGAATACAATACCTGAATTTGAATTGCCTTTGAAAAGTAGAGAGTTTGACCTTGTGCGCTTGCTTTACAGCGCAGTTAAATTGGTGGCATTTTCATACAGTGCAGCTACTGATGAGCTTCATAGCTGCACAGCTTTAGTTCCTCATTAAGTCTAAATGTCAGGCATTGCCACAGATAAAAGAGTTAGAGTCGTTTAACCTGGTGACAGTAAACACAAGTACTGCCCTCATCCATGAAGGTAGTACAGGGAGTACAATTTGGGAGCAGATGTCAGCTCCATTACAAATTTACCCCATCTTCAGAGTGGAAGGATTAAATGTTGTTGACATTCTCATACATTTGTGCTTCAGTTACCAAAGCCTGGATGTCTCTTATTGTGTCTTGACAACCCTGTCGATGAGGGAGCATTTTTCTATTTTTAACTAGAAGTTTTAATGTGTGTAGCCATTTCCTTGCTTTGCCTTTTTTTTAGAAGCTACAACAAAGTGAAAATCTGAGATCTTGATTCAAGGTAAAGCAACATTTAAGCAGAGCTTTTTCTGTTGCTGCCCCTAAATTGTGGAACGAGCTCCCACTCCACATTAAACAATCCTCCTCACTGTCTGTTTTTAAAACTCATCTTAAAACCCACTTTTATTCCTTGGCTTTTAACCCAGCATGAGACTCAGATCAGCTATGGTTTGATTTTAGTTATTGTTTTAATTATTGTTTTATTGTTTTTAAACTGTTTTTAGGAACAATGAAACAATAACTTAAGTGTTATATCTGTTTTTTTATCCTTGTTTTAATGTTTGTCCTTATATGTAAAGCAATTTGTTTGTTTGTTTCAGCTGTGCTTGTTTTTAAAGTGCTTTATAAATAAAGTTGAGTTGAGTATTAAGCTGTCGTGGGACAAGGGCTAATATTATTTTATAAATAAGGTAATTTAGTTTAACACCAATAGTTTAACAGAATTTGTTTCATGCTAGATATTGTTAGAAGACAGCCAACATTCAACTGTCTTGCTATCATTACTGTTATAGTTTGGAATATGTATTGAAAGAATTTTATCAATTCTGTGTTATAACAGTATTTAGCTAGGATTTTGTGGCACGATATACAGTGTTAGAAAGGTGGATAACAAAGTAGCAACAGGTAGCACTGTCACAGCATTATTTACCAAATAAGTATGTTATCATATTTACTGTCGTCAAGGCTGGTGAAATATTTTGAGTCTAACACTTGTCTTCTTTGTTACCTAACCCAAAAGTTTTTGAAGAAATCCAAAGTGGCTGTCTCACTGCATCCAACCTCAAAGGTGATGGCGCGTTGCAAGAGGCCAGCTCAACAATCCAACTCTGTTCAAAGAGAGAAAACTTTTGTGCCTTTGCCATCAGGACATGACAGTGTGAGTACCTTTTTAAGATCCAACAGTTCAAAATGTAAATTTGTGCAATTTTTCAACTAGTCTTAAGGTTTTGATTAGGAGTGTACATGTCAGGTATGATCAGTGAGGAAGCAGTGATGTTGGCTAACAGGGCGGTTTTACCCGGTGGTAGTTAGAAAGTTGTCAAATATGATCAGTTACATTGAGTTATGGCTCGTTTGCTTTATGACTACTTGCTTTTATGATCAGTCAGGAAGCAGTGGGTCTTTATTCCATTATGATTTTCAGCCGTGCACACAACAATAGCCTCCAACATTATAACAGTCTATTAGTCTCTAACAATAACTTTGATGTTGGAGGAGGTGAGTGTCATTGTAACCTTTCAGAGTCTCTTAATCAAATATAACAGACCTTGAAATCTTTCAACTTCATGCCGAAAGTTGTTAACCTCTCAGTGTTGTGGAAAAGAGAGCAACAGTCATTCACTACATTTATTCCTCAGCTCAACAACTGCTGTGTGACTCAGCAGCTTTTATGAGAAATGAAAGGTGTGAATCACACCACAGAGATGATGGTCAGGAGTGAGCACTGAAAATGAACCAATGCTGGGAACTCTCTTTCAGTCTGCCACAAATACATCAACCCTTATGAATGAGTGATTGAATATCTGACAGAAGACACAGTGAGTGTAGAAAGCTTTTCAATATAAATGGGAGAGGCATGTTGATTGCTTCCTGTAAGATCCCAGCTAACACTATCAACCAATATATTAATTATTGATTATTTTGCATTGTTTACAAAGGAAATGCCAGAAAAATCAATAAAAGTGTCCAACAGATTCAAATGTTGGTCCTCTAATTGCTTATCTTTCAAGTAAGAGACAGAAATCCAATGAAAATGAGGCTGAAAAAGCAGCGTATTCTCATACTTGGGAGGCAATGACTCATTTCAAGCATTTAATGAATTGAAATGCCAAACATCCCCTCACTCAAGCTCCTGAAATGTGAAGATTTTCTGCTTTTCTGCCTCGTCTTCCAGAGTTACCTCAACATCTTTTCAGTAAAGCATCCATTGCATGAACAAAATCTTGCAGATTAGTTCAGTGGGGGAATAATGATGATTCCCTAATATGGCTGTCAGAATCATCTATAAGTCAGATGCACTCTAACTGTTTTGTTACACAAAAGTGTTTTATGTGCTTTTAAATTTCATTTAATATGCTTACATCTATTTCTTTATAAGTTCATTACTCTAGTTTTCCAGTAAATTAGCCATCAAAGACATTCCCCCAGGTAATTGATATCGTTTGACGTTAATGATGTGAGTGATAATTTTTGTAGTAAAGTCGTCATTGTTATAGCATGAGACTTCTTAAATCTATACTGGAGCTCTTTTTACCGAATCAGTGTTACAATCTGCACAAACAACCTGCTCACTATGCACCACTCTGTTTATACACAGCAGCTTAATTCTTCCATTTTCTTACTTAAGATATCGATTTTGATTTTTCACATTTGACAATAGTTTTGTTTCTTCTGTTCAAAAAAGTTTCTTACATTCAGTCAAGTCATAAATATAGTTGGCAACCCATTCTTTCATCCATCCTGAAAGAGGTGGTGCTTTTATTTCTTTGATTTCTTTATCTGCTGCTTTCATCTCATCTCTTACTTACCAGAGTGAAAAAACTAGCATCGAATAAGAATTCTTCCTGGGCACTGATATCAGAGTAAGCCATCCTGTGTCTGTAGTTAGAGCTGCATATTTACAGTCTGTTCTTCATAATAACCGTCTGCTATTGAGGAATTACAGACTGTTCCTGCAAACCAATAAAAATCAAAACCTAACATGTAATGCACTCTGCCATCACCCCTTGGCTGCTCTCTTTATGAGTTGTTTGAACATTTAGAAAGCCCACGGTAAATTTAAAACTACTCTCTCTACTTAACACACTGCACCTGTTTCTACACCACAGTCATTCTGTCCTCTTTAAACCGTGTGTTTAAGTGTGCCATCATGCCATACTCCCTGATTTAAAGTAGGATAAAGGCAATGATTAGGGTTATGATGATGGTGGTGATGGAGGTAATGAAGGGCATGAAGAGAGGAGCCTTTGTCGCAGCAGGGACAGCACCAGGAGCTGTGTTGAAAGTTCAGTGACACCTGGTGGAAGCACAATGGACACAAAAGAAAGCCTCTTACTGCTGGAACATTTATCTTTATTAAGGCTTCTCTGTCTTCCCATGGTAACTTTAAACATGCACATATCCCCAGGAGGTGGCCTCAGTGAAGTAGTGGCCATTGCATGCAAGGTAAACAGACACCACTGAGCACTTTAATGAAACAAGGGATTCCTTAGAGTGTATCGAAGGCAGTCCAAGAGATCCCATAGTTTAGATACAACGACTAACATGAAGAGATGCTGCTGTGGCCTGCTGGATCCAGAGCATCTTACAGGATTGTATTAAACTGACACTGCAGCCATGAGGCAACATCGCCATCTACTGTTTGAGCACAGAACACATTTAAAAAGTAAATGTCACTGATAATTTACTGTCCTGAAGCTTGTTTTCACATCCAAAAGCAGTTTTGTTGGGCATAAAGTGCATTTGGTGCAGGTCCTGATATTTTATACGGCAGCTGTTATGCAGCTGTTATAAGATCAACAGGAGACCTGATGTTATGAGTTTGGTTGGGAGTGCAAGTTGGCCAAGGTTGTTTGGAAAATACTAAATAATTCAAAGCCCCAGGGCTGGACAAGGACCCAGCAGTGTATAAATTTTATGCACCAAAAGTGCAAGTGTTTGTTTGGATTGTATAAAAAGATGGAGGACATGACATATTCCTAAAGGTAAAGCTAAAATATTGTTATTGCTCCCGAGTGACTGGCTGTCATAAAGCCTGACTCCTCTATGTTAACAGATAGGACTTGAAACTTTAAACACAGCACACATGTTTCCCTCAAACATGATTCTGCTCAGCTTATATAGTCCTCATTTGTTCCCAGTTATTATGCACTAGATTTCTGATTCTTCCTGAAGGAGGCGTAATGACGCAATCGACAGCCTTGTTGACAAATCTGGCTCTCTTAGCACTGTGTACTGGTTTGGGAGAGGAAAGGAGAAAAAGTCAAAGTTGATATGATGACTTTTAACATTAGCCTGACATCATCAGACCCTCCCATCAGCCAGTTCATATTCATTTTAACTGTTAGGTGGGTCTAACACCAGATACACCTATCTGATAATTGTCCTTCTTTGAGAAATGAGGCAGGCTATGTAAGGTGATGATATTGGAGCTTTTTCTCAAACGACCAAACAAGCTGCTTCCTCTGCAGGGAGATCCATTGAACTAAATTTTGTGAGTGATGTCAAATAAGTAGAAGGCATATTTTTAAATTCATTCTGCTATTTGTTAATATTTTGGTAGCTTTTTGACACACGCTGCATTGCTCTCATTTGTTTGTCCAGTTGCTATCAAAGCCACTTCTGCATACGACCCCCTGGAGTAGTAGATTAAATCAACAGAAAGAGACAAATCCACCGGGGTGGGCGTATCGATAGTATCGATACCAAAGTGTGTATCTGGACAGGATCAATACTTGCGTAATGAGACTGATACTTATGGTGCAATTTCTTCTGCAGACCTCCAGCAAATTACTCAAATTTTCTTAGAGCTCTAGTGAGCGCAGTGTCACCTCCAAGTCTGTCTGTGCAAACAGCACACCTGTTTCTCTCTCTCTCCCTGCCAGAGAGAGGGGAGAGAACATTATGTGTTCTCAGTGTAATAAGTGATCAGAGATGCAATTTTAGTAGGCTGATAAACTATGTTCATCAATTGTTTTACTGGAACTCAAAAATATGCACTCGTAGTAAGTAAAATATGAGGGAATTGTTTTATTAACTTAATACTCCTCATGAGTTTTATATTAGTGTCTTTAGTTTATAGAAAATATTTAAGTTCCATAGCTCTGAGGTCAGCAGATCATTATAATAAGAATTATCTGCTATCACAGAAAGTATGATAGAGAAGTGTTTCTTATGATGGAGGATGCAGGTTTTTGAGACATGTACAACAGCTGGTCTGCAGGGGGAGCTCTGAAATTAATTGGTAACGTGGAATGACTCTTTTTCAGTCAATTTTATAAAATAAATGAACAACCTTAAAATAGCTTCCTTGTGTCAATGAGTTAAAAATGTCATTTGTTACAGTTTTGCACCTTCATCAAGCAGATATGTAAATACAGGGCAACTTGCATCTGATGGTAAGAAAACACAATTAAGGAACCAAACAGGGAAACAATGGAAAAGTTGAAACAAGTGACAAAAAATGTATCAACAACAACACATGAATTGTGAAACTGTTATTAGATGCAAAGGTATTCTTAAAACAGCCTTATTTTGCTGTTTTGTAAAGTTTAGGGACTCTGTGGATCATTTTTATTAGAGGACCTTTACTCTGCAGATTCTGGCTCCAAATTACTTTATCAGCACAAGGTGGAAGTAATGGTTTGGCCTCACTTTTTCCTGTGTCAAAATATAACCCCAGAATTCTTCTTATAGCTCAATTTCTCAGCATACCTGCATTAGCAAGAGGAGAAACTGTCCCCTCGGGTTATTATGACATTCAGCAGTGCCAATGGTATAGTGAGCTCAAGATGCAGAGAGGACATATGGTTTGAAGAGATGATAAAAAGGTTACCTGTGCCAATCATCCCTGAACATAATGACACCAATGTGTGTGACACCAATTACTGCTTGCCTGCAGTGCTGACAGGATCTTCACGGGTAATTCACAGTCTCATTCATGTCATGTGACTCCATGACCCTCAAATGATCACAGATTAATGACTCTCATGTGGCAGTCAGAAGCTGACCACAAAAAAATAAAACAGGGATAGGTCACGTATTTTGAATTAATCACAATATGTTTTGAATACACAGTTTTCAAGAAAACTGACACTAATATAGTGAGGCCTTTCTTTTCCTCTTAATTGAGGTGTAATTGAATGAAATAGGGAGAAAGGGCGACAAAATCTGATACAAATCCACATGAAAGGAACAGTGGGAACAAAGGGCCTAATTTTGAAAATAATCTTAGAAAAGTGGGAACATAGGGTTGTGGCAACAAAGTCACACTCCCATTATACTGAAATCCAGGGCAAGAAATGTTTAAACCAATGTTGTGCTTGCGTAAATTAGATGTTCTAAACTGTAGGCCCTCAAGCATCACATGCTGCATTTACACTCAATGCATTTATACCGTGACATGAGGCATGAAATTCTTGGCATGTACAAAATGTTCCTCAGGGCTAGAAACCCAATGGAAGTGGCAGTGTAAATGAAATGTATAGAGGTAATACAGCATAACCAGGGAATTACTACAGGAGCTATTTTGTTATGGTCATGGAGAACACACTTGCTATAAATAGAAAACCTGTGCACTTACATGTAAAAATCCCCCCACTGCTTCTTTATTGAGGGTGAACACAGAGAGATGTATGTAAAGCAGGAACTTATAGTTAAGTGGTTGTTTTAATTTTATTTGTGAGGTTTTTTTAGTGCTAGTGTTCAGTCATTTTGTGCTGTGTCATACTCATGCGATTGTGTGATGCTGACTAGGGTGACTTAACGCCCTCTTTTACCCTCCTGACTGTCAGGGGAGCAGGGTGGGTGCACCCGCAGGTCACGCTCAAACAGTAAAGGAGGTGTTTTCAAAAAAATGTTTGGGTTAAGAATGATCTTTGTTGTCTTTGAGTTTCTGTGGTCATTTTTGCATTATCTCCCAGGGGCTGGGTAAGTGGTCCTCATTTTGAGTTTTGAAATATAGACTCCCTTTAGTTGACAGTCTACAGTTACAGTTATCAGATACCCGAGTCTTGGGACCTACTGAACTGTATGAGACCAGGGTATCTTTCTTCCAATCTTTCAGATCTCATACCTCGACAGTTAAATAGTGCTATTGTTTGAAACAAGACAGCAAACTTTGTAAGTTTGCACCGTAGTTTAGAAGCCAGCTGCATTTAGTGCTACTCACAGCCTGGTGCTCTGAGATGTGTCGGTAACGTGTAACGTTAGTAAATCCTGGTTATGTTCAACTAGTGCTACCAAGCAGAGCAAATGTAACCTGGCATTTCATTTTATCGATAGACTACCAGGTTTGAACAGAGCACTGAAGCATAACTGCTGCATGTGGGTTGGAATGAACATTTCCACAAACAGCTTAGCCCATGTCTGGCCTCTAGCTCGTGTTTTAGCCTTTAGCCTGTGCTCTGGCTCTCTCCCATTTATCTTTCTTCTGCTCTTCTGTTTTTTTTCCATCAGCCAAGCTCCAGTGTCCACTGTCATAACTAAATAAATCACAGAAATTGTTCACAGGAGAGAGAAACTTAAATCTCTCATCTCACAGTTGAACTACGTCAACAGGTGTGACGTTGTCATAGAGACTTTGACTTCAATCCAGTCCAGCCCAACCCAATCTGGGAGCGAGGAATTAGCCTTAAGAAATAACCTGTTTTATCACTTTGAATTGGGGAATATGATCAGGCATATATCTAGATATCAGATTTTTTCAAGATCACTTAGAAAGCCCTTATAGTCCCTGTAAAATATGTAAAAATAATCAATAATTAAAAAAAAAAAAACTATGTGAAAGAGCACAATAAAAAACCCTCGCACCTCATCTTAAAAAAGAGAAACAGTTTTTGTGGATCAGTGATGACACAGATGCAGCTTCGCAGGCATCAGGTGTGTAAATCTCCCATTTATTGTATCTCCAGGTCAAAACTTTACATTAGTTTTGAATCACAGTCTATTATATGGTGACAATCATAATGACTAATAGTGTTATGACTAATTCATTACTGTAACTCCATTACTTATTACAATTATCACATACCTGAGAACTACTGACAATTAATCAGAAAAGTTGGTGAGATTACTGCACAGCTGTATCACAGGAGAATCACTATCTTGCATTGTAATCAAAAATACTATTATTATTTTCCCATCATTCAAATAAAGGTCAATAGTTTCGTTTCGTGGTGAGTTGTAGTCCCTGTGCAGGAAGGAAAACTTTCCATCATGCAGACTGGTAATTCTGACATTACAAAACACTTAACCTGACAAGGTGCTTCTTCTAGGCTAGTTTCCAAAGAGCCTGGTGCTTCAAACACAGTTGACCCAGGTGCAGCTCTCCTCCTTGACACACTAAAGGGAAGTTACTGCAATGAAACCAAAGCCAAAACTTGATCTCAAATCACTGCCAGATTCATAAACTGTTAGCCAGGAAGGACTAAACAGACTGTTTGCAAGGTATGTTATTGAAGACATGCTTCCCATATCAACTTTTGAGTTTCATGCTTTCAGAAAACCAGAAATGTAGTCGACTAATGAGAGGAGTGGGACAACTAATTATTTTCATGATGCAGTCAAACAGTAGCTGTAACTGTTACTAAATCCAAAGTTGCAGTGACACAGCCAACATGTGCATCACAAAATTGCATAATTAGCTATTTTGCTGAGAGCCATGAGTGTAAATGTATGCATTATAGTCTACTTCTTCTGTTTGCATTTATTAGTCATGCACATCCCCAACAATACAATGGTGTGTGAGACTAATTTTCCAATTTTGATTCACTTTTTACCAGGGATCAATGAACTGACAATATAACATTATCACGACACCATAACCCAATCCTACCAGTTCATATTCAATAACAACAAGCCCTGAAGGCTCATCATAAACAGACCTCTTCACTCTTAAACATCAGAATCTCAATCATCTGCCAGGAAACAGTTCAAGCAGCTTCTTTAATGAACCACAATGAATCAGCATTGTGCAACTGTTGCCTCACGTCTCTATGAAACCTTGATTACACAATCACACAGCTGCAGTCATACACTAACCCAAACAGCTGATGATCACCGCTTTGATGATGCAGAATCACTGTCTGTTGCACTTCGAGGTTGAAGCAGTTCTTTGTCTTCCTGTGTAGAAACAGAAAAATTCAAAGCAATGAAAAAAATGTTCTCACTTTGAGCCTAACTGTGGATTTATTGGGGTCCAAAAAAAAAAAAACGTGTCATTTTCTCTCTTATATACAAAAAAAACCAAACATGTCAGTATGTAAGTTGTTAGCTTTAGGAGCTATCTGAGCGCTAATATTGTTTTGCATCAACAAATTCCCCAAATTCCCCTTTGGGGAATGTCAACTCCAGTGAATTTTTAAGTATTTGTCACTTGCTGTTTTGAATGTCAATGCATCAACATCAGCAAAAAGGAAAAGTACATATGGTACAAAAATATTAGTCAGCAAGTTGAGAGTCAGTTGTTAAAATTCTTTCTGTGTAACTACTATCAACATCTTGGCTATATAAAAAGGCATATCTGTGTCAGATCTTAGTGTGAAACAAAACAGAAAAAGCAGGCTAACTTGTTTTACCTTTCAAGAGTTAAGTTAGGGAAACCAGTAGAATATATCTCTATTCAATGCCAATAAAATATCCTTAAATCGAAGTTCACATTTTAAAAAAGAAGAAACTTCCCAGGGTTCAAATGTCCCAATAACATGAGTGAGTGCATTGGGTAGAAAGTCTTAATACCTATGTTGAAATGCATGGTTATATATAGAAATGTCTAAATTGAGACACAGATATGGTGTCTGCCAACAGTGCCACGAGATAAGTGAGGGAGTGTATGGAGGAAGGGAAATAGTTTTAATATATGTAACTTTTCAAGTGAGTGAAGCCTCTCATGCTAGCACATTCTGATTACAAGTGGAAGCTGTTTATGTGTTATGCACATAAACAGCATCTTAAACTATGCATACATAGTTTAAGAGCCTCTGGCACTGCACACTTACAAACTCTAATCCTTGAAAAATTGAAAAAAATAGGATTAAATAATTAAACAGGCAACCAAGAAACCAATGAATAGTTTGGTATGCACATTTTGTTCCTTTTACTGTACATATGTAAATCTCTAACTTAACATATAACTTAATTAATGTACATCCAAGGTTTGATTTCTTTGCATGTGTGGGTTGTTAGCAAAACCTTGTGAAAATTTCATGTCTGTAGCAGCTTTAGAATATATTTACTGAGAGACATGGTGACGTGTTCAATACTTATTTCAGCTGCTGTGTTAACAGAAAAATAATAGAGAATTCCAGTTTTGTTCAACTTCACAGAGGGTTTTCATTGGCAATCAGTCTTTACGCCCACACTTCAGATTCCTCATCTCACCCCTTTTTCATTCCCTGAGTGAAGTCAACATCATTAACAGCAGGCTTGACATTTTGCAGTGCACACAATTAAACAAGCCATCCTTGTGCTTCTGCCTCAGATTTATAAATCTCATCTATACTTCTCACTCCAGCAGTATTGGAGGTTATGGGGGTTTATTGGGTCTGACCCATCCTGAAGTTAATTTAAACTTTTAATTGGCATTTTCTTTGTTTGAAAAAGAACATTTATTCTACCAGTAGGTTGAAAATTAAAGGCTTTAATTTCATGTATTCCCCAGCTCCTTAACCAGCATATTGTTTGATAAAAGTTCAGCTTTCCTTGAATATGTTTTTCCTTTCAAAGTCAATTCCAGTCCAATCACACATGATACATTTTATTTATTTATTTATTTTTAAATATGCTTTCTGTAGCCATAATATCAATAGAGATGTGTATTGTATATTCAAACAAGGAACACAGAATATGCAGGTTTTAACAAATCATGTGACATCATGTGATCACATTTGTTATGTTTTTATAACCAGCTGTAACAGTTTTAGTCCAGCAGGGTGGTTAGGATTGCAACAGCAGCATTTCCCTGAATGAGAGCAGATTAACAGGATAAACTAGACAGAAAGCCAGAATAGTGTAGCCACAAAGCACTCTGTCTAAATTGTTCAAACACTTGAAGAAAGTTTGCCTAAAAGTTCTCTCCAGTGAAATCTCTCTCTAAAATAGGTTTTAAAGATTGATGGGTTGAGGATTGTGGAGAATTTAACGATTATTTACCCCATTCTCAGGTGAGTGATTCATCTGTGCCTTTGTGAGGGGATATAGCCAAGTCAGCTCCTCTTGTAATTTTATTGATGTGACTTTATGTCTTTTAATGTTTGTGTTTCCAAACAGTTAGCACTTACTGATTGGTGAGCCAATTTAAAAAAAACAAAAGACAATAAACACTTTAAAAAAAAGAAGACAAACATGGTATTGAGGTTTGATGTGTTCATAGTCAATGCCTGGGATTTATATGATAATAAGTTAATAGTTTAGGATGTTCAGTTATTTTAACAGCTACTGTAAATTGATTTATTTGTATTTTGATGTGATACTATCTTTGGTCTGGTGAAACATATGAATTTGTTTTGTTTTTCTATTTTTTGTACATGTTGATTAGAGAGAAAAAGACTGTTTGTGTGGAAAACTCTTGATAAACGAACAACTAAGTAGAAGAGGAAAGGGAGTGAGTAGAGGAGCAGCAACAAGTTAAGAGGACAGAACCATTTCACTTCTCTTTATTTTATCACTTTTAAGCACTTAAATCACCATAATGCACTGAAAATGGAAAAAACTACACTAACTGAGTACATAAATTATTCACTGTATCTTGGTTTGTTATCTCACTGCTCCCCTTTCTACACCTTAAAAATCCCTATACCAAAGTATCCATATTAAGCTCCAATAGATCTACATGTGTATGTAACTGCAAATTAATCCATGGATTAACCCACCAATAAATGTCAAACCAGTAAAACAACCACAGTATTTTTTGTATATGAAAGAAACTAAGTTTAAGAACCAACTACTTACTTTGAAATAATTCACAAACTTTTGTGCAAAAAGACCACGTTTACAGGATGTAAAATCACAAACCATGTCTCTTTAATGCTCATGCTACAATCTCTAAAAAGCTCTTGAACCACAAAGCCCTCCAGCCACAACATTAGGGGGAACACTGCTGTTCTGTGTTATAATTCCCAGGGTGTACACAGTATATTTCTTCATTAAGTCACACGTTTGAAATGTACCATAGCACAAAAATACATTTTAATAAGTGCCATGTTGATGAATTTCTTCTCAAGTGTTACAAATTAATATGGTAATGATTTTCTAATGGCACCCTAATGATTTTTTAATTATTCTGTTCCATTTTGTTTCTGTTTCATAGGATGACAGGCATATCTGTCCTGGTATGAAAAGTGACACTCACCGCAATGGGTATCTATGCTTCTAGCTGGCTTACAGATCTTTACCTTATTACAAAGTTTTTGATGTCTTGTAAAAATATAAGTAATTCAATTTAGTTATCCAGATATATTTACATTCAAAACAGAGCATATTGCTCCTCCTACTCCACACTGTCTATAATTTCTCTGCACTATTCTTCTCTAGTTTTCCTTCAACTGTATAAAACTCTTTGTCTTCTATAAACTCTAACTCTGTGTCTCAATCTAGAAAGGTCAGCAAAGACAGACAAAAAGGTCAGGAATAATCGACCTGCTCTTGCCCTTTGAGAACAAAACTGATGATGATATCGCAGCTGGCTGACTGAATTCTGTTGTGTTTGGTTTGGAGGGTGCGGTGGGGGTAGTGATGTGGGGGCCAGGGGAGCAGGTGTTTCTCTGCATGGGTGCACGAGTGGTTGGTGTTTTGCATGCAACAATTACAGGTGACCCTTTGAACCGTGAGATGGATATGAGATTAAGCTGGTTGATAACACAGAATTGAAAGGTCCTCTGAGTCATGTTTGTTCTTGGAACCACTGACATATTCGCTAACAAGAAATGCCTTCAGTATGATACAAAGGCCTGTAGCCTGCAGTGCACTATAGTCTTTGGGACACATGATGGCGCTGCTAGTCCAGTTTTGGGGGCCAGCAAAATGACAAAATATGTTTACAGAAAGTAGGTGGGGGTTGTTTTGTGATTCAGCTCCTCACCACAGGAGTGAGACCTCTCAGAGGCATGCGGGATGTTTTTCAAAGGTGGATAGAAGAGCAACAACAAACGAAGAGCCTTTGGGTGTTATGAATTTCATTTAGGTACTTAATTCACAAGTGAGACTGAAAATGGGAGTAAAAACATGACTATACAGCAGTTCAAAGAGAGTGGTACAGTAAATATTACATGTTCAAGGGCAACCTGAAGCCTTTTGGACTGTTTTAAAAGCACCCATTTACTTGCAGTTATACGTAAACAGATCAGAGCTTGCCTTTATTTGATCCCAACTAAGTTAGAACATTAAGATTAAATGATGTTTATCTATACTAAAAAGAAGCCTTTGCACTAAAAGGGTCCAAGAAATATGCCTGCTGAAATGAATGCAGCACAATATGACTGTGTATTCTTGAAAATGCATCTCTCAGCAGGGAGACTGTTGAGTGTATATGTCTAACCTTTACTGTAATGGATTTAGACTGTATGACTTGTCCAAAAACCTTTAATGGATTATCATTTCACTGATTAGTTATTCTTTACTGTTTATGAGTTGCCAACTTCCCCCAAAAAGCTGACGTGCTACAGAATGATGTAAAAGGACATATTCAGTGGTGCTCAGTGCCCCATGCCAGTCTTAAAATGAAAGTAAACCATACATTTTATACATATACATTTTACATTTCTCCTTAATTTACCTCAAAGTGCTGCTACTCCAGTAATTCTCTACACAATACTTTGAATGTTGAAACTCTCGTTTCTGGCTGATGGAAAAGAAGAAAACCCATCTGAGTTGAGCATCTAAGCAATGACACAGCTTAAAGTAAATCCCCAGTCTCGTACACCTGGGGAAACCTGAAGAAAAGTTTGCTTTATCTGTCTAGACATACTCCCAAATGTGCTGAGTTTATCCTGCAAGATAAAACCCATGGGATAAAAAAAAAAAAAAGCTATTTGGTTTCTCTTATCAATCAAATGGTGTAACTACAGTGATAGTGTTATAGAAATCTAAATGGCAGCAGCAGTCTGTGAGGTTGTAACAAGTGAGTGATGAAGCTGAATGTCTATGATACTTCAGTGTGTTGGATGTACGTCAGAGATGCTCTGCACCTGCACTGCTGATGTGCCACCCAAAGGTCAAGAAGAGTGTCATCCTTTAGGGGGGGGTTGTACCCTCCATGGTCCAAGTGGCACCCGGTCTGTCAGTCTAGTCTCTGGTCCGGACTGCAGTTCAACAACCTGACACTGGTGTGCGCACTGCAGCTTCCACTCCATCCTTTCTGTAGCAGGTTTTACATTTTACATCAGCGGGAGTCAAGTCAGCTTACGTCATGGTTAGGAAGTCACAACAATGTGCTTTCAAAATATATGATTAACGATTTTTAACACTAGGTAATCGAACGACAAAATAAAGCAGCTGTATTTGGAGAACAACGCATGAAAATGTCTAATGTTAGTGAAAGAAATTTTGTATGTATATGTAACCAAAGAACAAAGAAACAAAAAAGGAACAAAAAAAAATCAGAACATAATAATAATAATAATAATAATAATAATAATAATAATAATAATAATAATAAACAAAGAAAGAAAAAACACGAAACAAAAAAAGAAAGAAAATGAAGTTAAAAAATAAACAAACAAAATACTACACTACTACTACTACGACTTCTACAACTTCTACTACTACTACTTCTTCTACTACTAATAATAATAATATAACAAAAACAAACAAGAAAATAATAATTAAAAATAAAAAAACCCAACAACAACACAACCTTTCAATTTATTTGGATAGCTCATTTATAGATTAATGTGATTGTGTTACAAAAAAAATAATAATTTGGATCATTTTAGTGGAAATGAAAAAAAGTGTTATTTAAAAAAAAAAAATTAATAGTGTATTTAACAAAAGGAGTAGAGACTTCTGTGGTGTTATTTATTTATTTTATTTTTTTGGCCAACAAGAAAAATGGTTCAAGTTAATACTGTCTGTGCCGTGAACGATTTGGAGACTAATCATTTGTCTTTTACTTTGAAAAGCTTTAACCGGAAGTGAAGTTCCCCCTACTCTTTTGTGCTTTGACACCGGCCATCCAGCATAGAGCAGCCCCGACTGCCGTATTCAGAGATCCCAGCTCTCCCAGTTCCTGCTTCCGCCGCAGCATTTCTACACTATTTTCTGGAGCAACAAATCTCTGCTGCCGCTGCGTCACGCCCAGTCCTCCGCAGCCCCGGTCGGATGCCGCTGGATGCCGGTGTACCATGCCAAGGTGGGTGATAATAACCGCGCTGCATGGCGGAAATGTAAGAGCGACGGAGGCAGCGCTCAGATCATAGATCCCCCCTCCCAACCTACCTCCCTACCTACCGCTACATCCCGGCCTGTTGACTGCGCCGCTGCTGGGATGACGGTGACCAAATAGCGGTCACGGTAGATGGGAATTTCTGGTCCCGTTATATGAACGCCGCTCCCCGGGTTTGTTGTTGCGGCTGGACCGTTACTTACAGTTACGCTTCATCCATATAAACTGGCAGCGCGCGCCTTTGTTGCTGATTTGGGGGAAGCAAGTGTGGATGTTCAAAACAATTCAGTGTCCGTCAAAAAGGCTGCGGCAGTTAGCCTGAAATTCAAACCGCAGTTTTATCTGGCCTCGGCAGTTTAAGTGAACGGGTGTTGTCGTGGTTTAATTCGTCAGTCTTGTTAAAGCTAAAGACATCAACATTAACCAGACGCGAGTAGCCTATAAGCTAGCTGCCTGTCTGTGCGTTTGTTTCTATTTGTCGCCGTTAAATGACAGGGAAATGCGTTTGACCTCCACCCTCGATCTTATTTTACAGCCACATGACATGGAGTAGGTCGGTGGTTGACACTTGTATGTTTCCTTGTGTGTGCGATCATTGTGTTTAATGTGTAACGAGCAGACAAAGCAGCTGCCTGTGTTTCAGCATCAGTGCACCGCTGCCAGTTTCAGACATCGCTTTGTAATAATCACCACAGCCAGGCGTGCGTTTGTTTTCAGTATCTGGAGGTGTGGTTAACGTGTAATAAGGCCTTCTGCTATGTGATTATGAAATTAGACGGCTCAGCAAGAGCTAGAGAGAGTTCGTGCTGCCTTCATCTACACATCAGGGCTGAAAGATAGAGCGGGCAGGGTGATTTCTGCCTCCATACACACTCTTTACACAGCTGATGCTGAGATAGATGGCAGCAGCAACATACACAGACAGTGGATATAAAGTCTGGCGTCATGGCTGGGGAAATGAGGAGCATGGGTTCACAATCAGAAGAAGCAAATCCTTTTATAATGATGTCAAAGTGGCACTAAATGGCTCGTGATGTGTACTTGGTTGAAGAAAAAGTCGATTCCAATACTTGATGTGTCAATACTGAATGGAGCAGAACAGACAAAAAAACCACTAATATGTCAAAGTCATGTGAAATCACCCGATTTCAAAGCAGTTTTGTTTTTATTGACTCGAAACAAACCTTTAAAGGGACTGTGAGTACTTTCTAAGTTTGGTTAGGTTCCGAATCCGGCACTTTTAGATGCACCGACCAAATCCTGTCAGTAGTAACGAGTATGGATTCACACAGAATCAAATAATACCATGTTTTGGTGCCTAAAGACATTCTTGTTGACTGTGAGAGAGTGGAAGGGTAGGCAATTTCCATACTAGACATTGGCATAGTTGCAAGTAATTTACTATGTTGTAGTTAATTTTAGTTAAGGGTCTTCATGTTGAGGAAATTTGTGAAACAACTGTGATGTTACATTTTGAACAGTTGAATGTTGTTTTGATATATTTTTGAAGTGTTTATATTGAGAAATAAATGTTGAATTGACATATTTTGAGATTTGATGACTGAATGAATTAACATTTATTAACACATAAACACTCACAGAAGTACTGAAAATTGGTACCGTAGTGGTTCAAACGTGAAAGGTACCCATCCCTTTTTCTAAGTGATCTTGTAACAATCTTATATCCAGATACGTGCCTGGTCATCGACTCCAATTATAAATGAGGTCATCAGCTCCAAAATAGCTTATCTCTTTATGCTAATTCTCAGCTTTCTGATTGGGACTGTGCTGGTCAAACTGGACAGGATTCATTTACGGCATTTACCATGCTGGCTGACAAAGTCTAGCAGTGAGAAGAGATCTGTGTTTATTTCTCTGCTCAAAACAATTTATGTGATTTATTTAGCTGTAGTAGTGGAAACAGGAGCTTGATTGTCCGACAGGACAGGACAGAAGAGCAGAATAAAGCTTAACAGGAGAGTGATAGCACAGGTTAAAGGCTAAAACATGATCTACAGGCTGAAACGGGCTAATCTGTTTGTGATAATGTTCATTCCAGCCCTCATGCAGCAGTGGTCTGTTCAAACTTGAGTCTATCAATAAATGAAGAGCCATGTTACATTAGCCCTTCTTGGTAGATGAGCACTGGTAGGACATTTCCAGGATTCACTAATGTTACATGGTACCGATACAGAGCACCGGGCTGTGAGTGGCGCCAAATGTAGTCGGCTACCAAACTATGGCGCAAACACACAGTTTGCTTATTGCCATGTTTCAAACAAGAGCACTGTGTAACTGTCATAAATACAATAGCTCATCTTGTTGTATATGATAAAAAAATTGTCTTGAACAAAGTAAAGTAGAGCCAAAAAGATTGAATTTATTTTCACTTTCACTTTCCAAATTAGTACATCATGATAGTTTACACAGGTGGTTGCAGTCCACTTCATATGGATTCTCCTCATAGCCACTTTAATATCCACAAAGGAGCAGAGACCCCCGCCCCCATGTTTCCACTGTGGACAAACTAGTAACACGCACTTTTATGAACTTGGTAAGTAGCAACATGAAATGCATCGGTCTTGTATTACAGGAGCTTCTTGTCCTCAAAGGCCACTGTTGCTTCATCAAAAGGAGGGGTAGCATTTTAATCTCAAATCTGACCGCTAGATATTGCTTCCTTTTTCCCTTTCTGCACTGTACCTTTAGTGGTAAACCGCAATGATATTGCATTGTGACATAAGTACTGTGATAATATTGTAATGTCATGCCTCTTGTGATTCTCGCTGTACCAGCTGACATTTCAGACTCTTGGCGTAGGAGTGGCTGTAAAAATGTCATAACATCATTACTGAAGAAGTCGAAGCGTGTCCTAGAAAAACAAGCTGTGTTGTTTATAAGACAGATTCAATATTAAACAAGCGCAATACCACCTTATTGCTGTTACAAAAGTCGATGTGCGGTTGTTTTGTCCGTCTTAAGTGTGGTATTTCATATCACTTAATTTTTCCAGCTTATATTGAAAGACATTTTTCATCTCCATGAAGCTCACTGTGATGTGTCTCCCTATGACAGTTCATTGTTTGACAGTAAATTATAAGCCCATATGGGGTTGTGTAGTGCCACAATTACCCCCAAGTCTCGATCAATTTACAGCCAATATCCATTGTGATCTCATTTGAATTGTAGGTGCTGACAAGGGAGAAACTCAACACCCATGGACAACTAATGCATCATTAATGTTATCTAATAAAGTCAGCCGTGGTAACTGGGAGGAGATTGATTGAGTTAGCAGGCCTTACTTGTTCATGAATAAGTGAACAGCTACATATATGCGGCGACAGCATCATGTCATGATGCAGAGAACCACGTCGGAGGAAGTGTCCCACTTCAGATTGTTACATGTTTGAATTTGAAGTGTTAAAAATCGTCAGGGGCTAATTATTTTACATCAAGCAAAGTGACTCATACTTTTGGCAAGAAAAAACTGCGATCTGGGCTTTGCCATATTTGGAACGGATTGGCAAAGCCATGGGTGGACGCATTCATTTCAGCCAAGTGATTACATTAGAGCGCTTCATTCTGGGCTGTGCAATTTTTGATGAAGCACTTAAATAAAACAGTAGTGATGATACTCAAAGTAACCCTTGAAATTTACTTGGCAGGGTTGAAGTTATTTTAGCAGAATGCCTCCCAGATTGTGTTGTTTCTGCCTTTGCGTTGGACAAATGCCGCGTTTGCTGCCATGTAGCTACTGCAACACATGATACTGCATCTATAATACAGGAGAAGGTGCTTTCTGGAGAAGTAGCCCTTCGTCTCTTCCTCTCAGCAAGTCTATACTCCCTCCCCCTGCTTCCCTCTCTCTATCTGCCCCTCGTGCTTCCACCTTCCTTACCTCATGCCACTGTCTGTCTTCATTTTTGACTAATGACTTCATTAAACATATTAGTGTTGCTCTGCCAAAGAGGTTAGATGCAGTGCGCCGAGCAAAAATGGGCGGTGACTCATTTCAGACTTTTATCTGTATTAAACAGCGCACATCTATCACGTGGCAAGCTCGATTTCTCTGTTTGGTTTAGCACAGCAAGCCGCTGCCAAGTGGAGTTTTATTTAAAATAGCAGCCGGATTTGTTTTTCATTCCAATTCTGCCTGCAATAGCAGCCTGTCACCTGCACAGCAAGTGCCTCTGTTTGCATGAAAAGCCATTCTAATTTCAAGCATCACAGTGTTTTTGGCGTACAGTACAGTGTGTGTATAATGCTTGATATTGGCTCCAGCGTGCTGTTTTTACATCCCCTTTTTCTGCGCACTGTTGTCCCAGATATATCCTTGTTTTCTGAAAACGTCAGACGGATGAGAAGAGAAGACTGAATTGAGCCACGAAGGAAACAAACAACACATTTTGAAGACATGCTCCCAGTTTGGGGGGGCTCATGCTATATAAACACAAAGAATATTGAAGTGAAGAGGCTATGGAAAACATTGTGATGCTTGTTGTGAGCAGCAGTAACAATGCAACCAAAAGAGGGCGGCTCATCTGGAGGCATTGTTTTGTCGATGTTGTTAATCTGTGTGCAGGGGTTTTCTACTCCCAGATTTCAGACAATATACTGTAAATAGAACAAAGAGGGTTGAAAAGAAGCTTTTCTTTTCGTTTTTGAGGAAGAAGAGTAAATTGTTTACATGTAGAAACATATTCACACATATTCAGAGTCCAAATATCAAAGACTTGATTTGTCAAGACTGGAAGGTGTGGTTGGTTCATGCAGGTCAGTGAGCAACCACTGTATGTCATATGTTGTCTTCTGTCTTCTAGGCTTTGGAAGACAACAGGAAAAATATGTGAAGGAGAATCTAAGTAGTGGTTTTAAAGCCCTTCAACTGCTTGTGATGCACAGGGACACACCTGTAGTCTTTAGTTCCTGCTACAATTGCTGAATGCAGCCTTTCTAAAGGGCAAAATCTGCAGGGGAAAAAAAAAAGCCTTTCTGCAATCATTCTTCTCCTGCTCTCATCCTACCGGAGGGCCATTATTATCTGTATTGTAAGACAGAGTGTCTGTCTTGTGATTGTGAGAGCCAATCACAGGGCGGGTGAGGGGCAGGTTTCCATGGAGAAAAGCAGACCGGGCCATGAGGCAGCTGAAGCTCAGCTCGAGCAGCGTAGCCTGATCCAAGCTGATAGCATTCTCCTGCAGCAGCCAAAGAAAAGTCCCCAGCAGGCCTGCCCTGCCTTCTGCCTGTCCAAATGTCTCCCTGCGTGTCTACCTGTCTTACTCAGCTGAACGTTCAAAGACAGGGGAGACTTCTGAATAGGTATTCAGTGGGACAGGCACAATAAAAGCGTGGCCTGATAGCCATGCGGTATCAGATTGGATTTATGTAGGCATAATGTCGTTCACATAAAGCCAGAGCCTCTGCTGACTGTGGTGGGTACAGAGCATGTGCGAAAGTGTGTCAGGTTTGGGTTTAGGGGTAGACCAGTCAGAGTCCCTGACCTGGAATCCCCCTGAAAGAGTTTGCTGCCTGAGCTCTGTTTGGCCCTGCAGGGAGGCAGCCCAGCCTGCAGTGCTCTCACATCATGAAGGATGTGTTTTTGTGTGTTTGTGCATTTGCTTTTGTGCGATTCTTTTGCTGTATCTTGGGGAGTTATTGCGGCTGCAGCCTGAGCTGGAAAGTAGGTCTGATGACATTTCTTCTTGGCTCATTGGAGACGTCCAGAATTGGGCATGCACTCATCCAGGGGCAGCACTCAAGACCTCTCCTTCAAATAGAAACACTCGTCTGCCTCTTGTTTCACAGCCTTCTGTTGGTCTTTGCATGCAACAGCGTCTGTTTACATGGACATGCACAGGGATGGTTATTGATAAGATTTTATTGATACAGATGCCCTTACAGACCCAATTCTTTATCAATTCCCTTATCAATTCCTCTGGTGAATTGTCTGTTTACAAACAGTAGGCTTTACAGATTTTCTGTCAACAGCATTTTATTGAGTTTATAAGTCAATAAATATGACATTGGTCATTGAATTAAAATATCTTTGGGTGTAAATAAAAATAAGAAAAAATCGTACATCAGGTGACCATGTATTGTTTTATTGTATGCTATGGACTCAAGTAGGCCAGCAAGCAATACTTTGAGTTGTTTGGAACCTCAAGCTTGCCGTAGTTATACTAAAGTAAGCCATGAGCCTGCACGTCCCGTTAACAAACATTTACCTGTTTGTACTTTGACATTTTTTATTTTTGAGCATTGTTCCCAAAAAGTTATTATGATGAGTTTCAGTGATGAAAGTTGAAATTCTGTTTCCAAACTGAGGTTATACCAATGTATGCTAGCCACTAGCATCGGACGCAGTTGCCGGTATACGTTAGCCTTGAGCTAGTGCTGTGTTTTCAATATGGTCTTTGGTACATTGAGAGATGTTGAATGTATTGAATATGAATCTCTTGTAAGAGAGTAGCGTACATTTCTTTGTGTGTTCAGTTTTACAGCTGAAGTAAAACTTGAGTAATATTGTGAATCATTTATTTTTCAGGAAACTGTCTTTTATTACTAATAAAGGCGAATGATGTTTATGTATTGAAACATTGCTCATGGATTCGATACCTGTCCCTACTCATGTACGTGTCTTTTTGTTTGCATATCTCTTTGAATGCCAAGCAGCAGGTCAAAGAAAGTGCAGTGAAGTTTGTGGTGCTTCCTCAGCAGGAGAAACATGGCTGTGACACACTGAGAATTTTTATCTTACCAGAAGCTGCTGAGGGACTCCCTGCTGGACATAAACAACTCCCCCTCCTCACTCCTTGCCAAGCATCCACCCACCCACCTGCAAAGTCCCCTGATGCTCAGTGCCCATGGCCCATCAAACAGCCTTGTCAGGCCTTCAGAGTCCACGGCTCAGACCAGGATCAGAGCAGACATGAAGGGCTGGAGGGATTCAGGGATGCTGCTAAAAATTCTCCACCGCTTGACAAGATACTGCTCAGTCTGGACCTTTAGCATCCCTCAGCGCCGAACTTAAAACAAGATCAAAACCAACTCTGGCCTGTAAAGAGCTCTTCTCAGGCCTCCTGAAAGTACAAACATGCCCCACTAGTGGCATCTTCAGATGGATGGGACAGAGATTTGAAGTGTGGAAAAGGCAGATGGGTACGATGGGTGAAATTAGGAGAGAAGAGAGAGGTAGTAATTGGGACAGCTGTGCAGCTTGAGGCGTAAGCAGTCAGATCACCCACCTCACTCCCTATCCCCTCCTCCCTTAGCTCCCCCCTTCCCAAAAAATAAAAAGCAGTGCCAGAGAGCCAGATGCTGGCCATTAGGATCCCTGTGACAATAGCCCAGATTCACTTTGCAGCCAGAACACAGAATACTGAGCCCACAAGGACACAGACACACGCACAGGGAGAGAAAAGATCATGAGCTCATCTGACAGAATGGGTGCATTTCCCACACTTTGTTAGAAAGGTTGTGTGACAGGCCTGCCTCTATGCAGGGGTTTGTGGATATTATTCTGTTTTCAGCTGGAGGCCAAAATTTTCAGCAGCCACTCCACCTACACTGAAACACACAAGGACTAATAAAAGGCCTCTATTTAGCCTGAGCTAACTGATCCAGTGTTGGGTGGCCTGTGTGTGACCTGAGCATGGGTCCAGGGAGAGTTCAACCCAAGGCACCTGCAAGGTGGGACCTGGACTGTGATGAAAGACCTGCATTATCTCCTTCACTTGCAGGCAGGGGGGGTTGTTTATACTACTGGTGCCAGCTTTGCTCCCTGGAGGGATTGTTTCCTGTGTGTGTGTATGTGTGTGTGTGTGTTAGTATGTGTGTGTGTGTGTGTGTGTGTGTGTGTGGTTACAGTATTGATCCCTTAGGGTTTAAGTCATTGGTGCGATTGAGAGGCCAGAGTGCGGGGCCCTCTTCACTGCTGCTCCTCAGAGCTAAAGGGGATTCAGTGTTTAAGCCCCAAACATGTGTGTGCTAAGTTCACTTGAGGTGAGGCGGTTAACATGCAAGTCTCCGTCCCCATACCTATCTGGCTTCAGCGTGTGTGTGGAATGTACAGTGTGTATTACAGATGGTTGGCGGCTGAGGGGATTGTAAAGGATCGCAGTGGATTGGCCTGATTGGATTTCCATTCGCAGGAGTCTTGTCACCCAGCATGGAGCTCTGCGGAAGACAGCATGGTAGCAATTAGACAGCACGAACACTGTGAATATACACAAAATTAGCATTTTCGCAGTGCAGCAACAAACATCAGCTGTACATGATGTAGAAATGTCCGGAACATCATCATAAATCATTTCACAGCCATTTTTTTTCAACATTTGTCATCCATCTGTGGACCTTAGGTACATTGTATTTCTGAGGTGAGGCAACAGAGGAAAAATCTATCTAACAGGATGAGTGACTTAACAAAAACAGTGACCACTCAGGATGAAAATTTCAGATTACGGACTAAGATAAATAAAAAAAGAATAAGAAACGAGAGAGAGGGGGGGGTCTTCTCTCTTTGTTTCCGTAGTACAAGACTGTTCTCCTTTCCAATTTAATAAAACTCCTACTCCTGAGTCTAACCTTTGTAGACCTTCCTCCAAGTCTGTCAATTCTCTCTTCTCTCCTCAGGGTACTGTCGTTTGTCGGGTCGAATTTTTTTTTTTTTTTTTTATGAGAGCAGGAGAGGACAGAGGACAAATGGGGACAGGTTGGCACATGGCTCTGTGTTAATGGGACAATGTTGTCTTAAAGTGCCAGGTTTAACCCTTTGCCTACTGTGGCGTAAACATGCATTGTTATTATGGCTATAAAATGGACGCAAAATGCCCCATGTCTGAGTGATTTTTCCAGTCATGTACATGGCATGGAAGTTAGCAGGGCAAATGAAGAAAAACACAAAAACAAAATAGAATTTGGAAATGGGGAGCGCAAATTCATAGGTATCCAATGCTGTTTGAATTTTTCCAACTAAATAAACAGTGACAGTTTTAGTCAGGCGATCCACAGGTCCTGAAAAAGTTAAAAAAGCATCTAAAAACAGGGCCTAAAATTGATTGGTCTTAAATTTGTAGGAGCAGGACTAGATAATGCATATTTTGTTCTTTTCCTCGCAGGACTTTTTTTTTAGCTGCTGATATAAATTGTTACCTGCGTGCTAGCCAACCAGTCTGCCACTATAGGTAAGTGCAAAGTTAAGTTCATTTGGATTGTGATACATCTGGATACCCCAACCTTTGCGGATATTTATAGTGTTTTGGGTCTTAAATTTCATTCAAGGTGGCATTAAAAAGATCTTAAAATGTCTGAAAATTGTAGAATCTATAGATACCCTGTCAGGTAATGACACTTCGGCCAATGTATGGATGAAAAAAGGCCTGAAATAAGTAAAGTCAAGCAAACCTTAATAGAGTCCGTATGTTTTAGCAGTGTCCTGATTTAACAGGAAGAGAGGATGAAAGGGGGAAAAAACTCGAAGTAATCTGAAGCACCTTAAAGTCTGATATGACATGGATACTCCACTTAATACCAAGTTTCAAAAAGCTTCTTCCAAGTCCTTAATTCTTCTTATAAGAGGTGTAAAAAATGTTTCATTTAAGGACAAGTCCATCTTAAGACAATTTAAACCATTAGGGATTAAGGTTACTCTCCAGAACCGTTTAATTGCTTGATGGTATTTTTCCTACCCCCAGGGGTTTCCTCAGGGGGTTCTCAAGAAGACAGTCATGACAGATTTTTGACATCCTTAGCTGTGTTCAGAGTTTCAGAAGCCATCCCTCGAAGTCAAACACACTTTGAATGCTGGTGGATAACCAGAACTGCAAAGATATATTCAAAAGTGCGGAATACTTTAGCAAACAGCCCAGAAAGGACGTTTTGTACCCTTGAAAATTGGCTCTTGACTTCAACAAAGCTTTAATGTGCTTACTATTCTCTCTTTTTTACCACACATAGATCTATAACCTACAGCTGAATAAAAACAGCAAGTTCCATCAAGCTTGCAAGGCCTTGTCTCTAAGGGATGTTGAAAAGCACTCTGGGAAATATAGGAAATCACTAACTGAAGTGAAATTAGGGCAGAAATGTTGAAAAAAAGTCAGTGCAACAAAACAGTAATTATTCCAATCAGAGAATAACTTCAGGAATGTATTGTTCAGCACATATTGATGGTTTTGTGAGCGTCTGAGGCTTGACATGTTTTCAGTTCTTCTTTGAAAACTAGGCCTGAGGTGGATTTAATGAAGGGCATCAGGAGGTTGAACCAGGAATCTTGTACTTTGAATAGTATGTTCACTTTAAAGGAAATGAATTAAATGCACAAACTCAGTCTCTCATACTACTGTCAAGTCTGGGCTATAAGTCACTTTTGTCATAGTTTGGCTAGTTCTGCAACTTCTTGTGAAGTGCAACTTGTAGCTCTAATCTGGATACTTATATGGAAAAAAGATAGATAAATTTGTACATGAGGAAGTATCTACCAACAGCAGGTATTTCCGATAGTATTTTTAATAGTATCATTAGAAACTGAAACTTAACGATAGTCACAGATATGAGATAATATTGAAAAATTTTACAAATGTTATAAAAAATACAAATACTTATCAAAGTTGTATGTTATTAGTTCTCTCTGGAAATAGTGTAAACGTACCAAATCATTTTTTAATATATGGTGCAGTGTGACATATATATTTTTCCTCTTCATGATGCATTCTTTGACTGATGTGACCCATACTACGAAGCAACTTTTGTCCAGACATTGGGTTATTTCATTTGGATAATACTCCATTTCACCATTTGTTTTGAGTTGGGCAGACATGGTCTTAAAAGCAGCACTTAAGTGAACAAGTCTTGTGTGTGTGAAAATTAAACCACTGATCAAAGAAGCAGAGGTTTCTACATTTCCATTCAGAGGGATCAAAGAAGTGTTAAGTGGCAGATTAAACCTTGATCCCAGTTGTGATATGACGTTAACTCAAGCCAGAACAATTTTCTCACTCAAAGACAGATGAAAGCATTCTGAACCAAAAGACGTCACATCAGCCTGAATTTGACATACATTATAGTTGTAATGCATTTAAAGAATAGATACAAAGTTACATTAGCGTAATAGATGTGACTTGAAACTCTTCCAGGAGCCTCTTCTTTAAATGACTGTAGGAAAGAGTCCCATCAGACTTTTTAAGTGATGTCCAATTACTTGTTTCTTGATAAAATTTTGGCTACAGAAGAGTTCTGTGTGCCAGAAAAGCCTCCTTCTCGATGTTTCAGTTATTGATTGAGCTATAAGATGAATTTTTAATTCCCATGTTGCAGGCTATACATTATAGGAATTGCTTTCTTTCTCAGTCCAATATGAGTATAGATTTTCAGCTTGTTTACACTGCATAATGCGGGTGTGTGTTTGTTTCACAGGCAGTTCATATAAGTAATGTGCATGTCTTTTGAAAGTAGCATGTTACTCTCAGACATCTCACTGGTTGCCAGAGGGTTAACAACACAGGAAGTAAGTCTATTTTTTAGCACCACATCACTTCGAAAGTAAGTTTCAAGGTTGAATGACTGCATGCTAATTTATGCAGGAAAGTTCACAGTTGATGTGTCCTGCTCACAACCACAATGTACTTTCCGAGTTGAATCAACCAGTTAAATTTCCAGTCCCTCCCTTTAACTGTCATTGCTAGTGCTGTGCTAATACCTCTCTACTGGTACTGCAGTTAAGGCCCTGTGATGTATGCAATAAAAAAAATAAAATAAAGAAAACTAGACAGGATCTTGGAATTCGACAATGAAAATGGAATGAACTGTACAACACTAAGTATTGTGGGTGAGGGATTTGACACCAGCATGACACTGTGCTGGTTTGGGACCTAATTTTCAACTGGTCAGCAACTGGTTAGGAACCTGAACCAACTGAAAAGCAGGTTGGACCGTTTTGACCGTTTACAGATAGACTCAGGATTTTCAACAATGTGAAAATGAAAAAATCTGCACACACTTAGTTCAGACATCCAGCATTAATATTGTGTATTCAATTTTAAAGTACAGGAAAGCAAAACACCCCTCAATAAACATCCCACATCAATAAACTATTGATGACATTTCAGTGAGTCAGTTGCATTTATTAGTGGGTCAGTTGCATGAAGTGATCTGTTGCTCATCTTGTGCTCATGTTTATGTGGGTGGGATCCACTGTCAGAAGCCTGGATTTTAAGATCCAAATTATCCAAATTATATAAAATATTAGTTTTATTGAAATAATAGTCTTATTTACATTTATTAGTACAAAACATTGTTTTTGGTGAATGCTCTCTTTTCATTCTCCATTCAATACATAACACAGAAAGAGCTACTGCAACATCACACCCTCCATGTCTTGCAGCCCCTGTATTTCATATCTTGTACTTTGTCATATCACATCACATTGTGAGTCATCCGAACCCTGCCTTTAACCAATACCACATGATCTATCTGAACCGAGAAAGCCACCTCCATTCTCAGGTCAAGAGTTGACTACGCGATTGAAACAACACTGAGCTGATCATTTGCCACCAAGCTGTGTTAAGTGAAACTCGGCCGCTTTGTAACATGTCACCTCCTAGCTGCTGCAAGGTTTCCTGTTATCTCTCACCATGTTAACAACTCCCTCCTGTGCAAAATTTAACTGTTCCTGTGTGAAATTAGTAAATTATCTATTACAGTGGTTAAATAGCCTAATGACTGATCCAGGGGAAGATGAAGTCTCTTTTTTGTGTCTTTAAGAAGTCATATTATCTAGAGTTAAGCTTGTTATTAAAGAATCAGACTTTTTAAAATGTTATTTTGGACCTGGGAGCACATTGTCAGTTTCTCTTTGATGGTTTTTAAGACCCCAGAAAACCTCCCAGGAAGGAAAAAACAAGAACATCCATGTTTCTCATTAACAACCCTTTTTGTTTCCCTTTGTTCCAATTATTGTACAACATTGTCACTTCTTCATTTCTCCCTCTTAAGGATTAGGTGGTAGGTCAGGTCATGTTTATGAAAGCACTCTGCTAATTTGGCAAGGATATAATAAAACCTTGAGTAACCTTTTCATTCATTGGCCACCTTTATGTGACCTTGTTTTTGTGTTGGGGCTTACATGGTGTGCGCTCTGAATCTAGTATCAAAATGAAAAAACGTGTTGAATTATCATGACTGATCAACTGCAACTCAGGGATTTGTGCTTAATGAGTGGGAACATGCTGTAAAATTGCGAATAAATATGTAAATAAATGAAGCATCCATTGATCTTTTGTTACTACTCACCAACTGTAGCATTAACTTAGGAATGAGGAAATCAAAATAAGAAATTGTTTTGATAATAATAATAAGCTGTGTTGATAAGCTGTGTAATTAGGGCGGGGCATTTCTTTGCAGCAAATGCTTGACCAACATTCATGAAGATATCATGAGCTGCATGGTTTCCATAGGTTTCCATGGCAACAGAATATCTCCATTCAATTCAATGGGCCAAACAAAACTGGACTGAGCCCCTCCTGTGTGTGATCAGCTGCATTATATCTCTGGAAAATTATCAGTTGAACAACAGTCTAAGGTTCACATGCAGTACAATATGTGAAAGGTTTCACCCATACTAATCAGCATTTTTTTTTTGCTTTGCTGCCCACTGACTTTGCAAGGTTGTTGATGCCCCTTAGCTCTCCCTCAGCATTTGTTAGAATGGCAGCAGTGGCATTCACCTGTAGCAGAGCCCATAGCAAACCAGCATGGGACCATTTGCATGCCTGACATGCCTGTCATGTTTCCCCAGGAGGGCCAGTATCACACTGTGTCACCTCCTCCTCATCCTTTCTTTTTGTGTTACCCTGGTACCTCCCACCACCACAACCTCAGTGCGCCTCACTGCCAGTGTCATCTCAAAAGGGCCCGCTTGGTAGACGTGTTCCTCAGTTTTAGCTGCGGTATGGGAGAGCAATAACAACATGCCAGTCAGATAGAAGGGCTCCTAATAAGACTCAATGAGATGACACAGCAGTCCGAGGCCTATTATGCTGTGAGAGCAGTAGAACAGATGGTGTGAGGAGAGGACAAAGTGAGACTCAAGTGACTGCACATACAAAAAAATAATAAAAAAACAAAACATGAAGCCATTCTCATGGAGAGGGAGTGTATCCGAAGACTGGACAGACTGGGTGGAAGTAGTCTAAACCAGTATAAAGTGATCATTCTGCAGGTGACCCAGACCCAGAAACCTGTGTTGTCAGCCATGCTACCAGGGTTTACTTGCACGCGTAAGTATGTGTGACAAGCTGCTCCAGAAACTGAAAACAGCCTCTGTAGCCTGGTTCTTTACTTTTCTTTGATCTTGTGACAACAGCAAAGAATCGAAGTTGGCACATCAACTCAGCGAGGAGATTTAAAAGCCGGCAAAGGCTTTACCTCCTCGCTTTGATTTGCGGGGTAAATGAAGGGTTATTATAGATGAATCCAGTGTTATGGTTTTCCTCCAACTCTTCATGTTTGAACAAAACTAAAAGAGTGCCACCAACTGAACTGCTGCACTGTCACTTAAAAGGATGAATGAACAGTGATCACTCCAAATGCACAGTTAAGCATGCCAGGGTCAGAACTTTACCATCCGGTGACTTCAGGTGTACTCCTCCTGCATTTCAGTGCTTAATATGTGTTTGCTGTTGAAGTTTTTGTCCCAGTGAATGAGGAAGTCTTTACAGCATGGGAAGGATTGAGCCAGGTCAGGGTCAAGCTGTGCAGGTCAGACTTCATCCCAACGTTTAAAAGCTGGCCAATCGTCTCAGCTGAAAAAACAAAACCCCCTCCACAGTCTTTTTCAGTCTTTCCTTCATGGCACAGTTATTGGCCTCACTTGCTCTTTGCTCTCTTTTGGCAATCGGTGCCCTAATTGAGGCACTCTTGAGCCATGTTTATCACCGTAGCAACGTTACCCAACAGATAATCATTGTCTCTTGGATTAGCATAACAACAGAGGAGAAGCTTTGCTTTAATTCCTCTAACACTGGACCAAGCTCCTTTGTGTCGGCTCTCCTGCCGGGTTGTCTTAACTGGGATTAAGAGTATGGGCTGCTTGCGCCCACCAGGCCCCCACATTGCGCTCTGTACCCCAGCTTGCGCACTTGAGTGAACCCTTTTCTAACTCTTGGATGTTTCCCAAAGAGGGACCTGGAGTAAATTGCCATTTTCTTCTCACTTTCTTCTCACATCTCACTCATCATTGAATTTTGTTCCTGAGCTTAACCCCAAGAGATTTGTTTGCCATTAACAATCTACGTTTGTTAAACTAAAGAGATGCTTCCTAGTTTTAGTCCTGGTCTCATGAGGACAAACTAAAAACTTTTTTGGTTTAGCCCTGTTTACACAACATTTCACAGCGTTTCACCCTGAAAATGCAAAAAGCTCTGTGAAAATAATCTGTTTACAAGTAAATGCTGTGGTGTACATGCTAGGCCTGCAGTTGGTGGTAAAAACTGTAGGGACCACATACACGACAACAGTTTGGAGGCCGAAGTACAGGTGAGCTGGTCGTCCCGGGCATATAGTGAACACTTCTTGGCTGATTGCAGAAGTGGTGCAATCGATGCGCTTATTATTATTATTTCTTTTTTGAAAGGCAGCCAGCAGATTCATCAGCACAAACACACATTGTTACTGTTGTGTTTGTCGGGTTTGCGCGTGGCTATTCCACTGAAAACCCCAGTATGCTGTTATGCAGTAACAGTGGCTATGGCGTTTTAGAAAAAGTTCTCTGGGACCCGTTATAGGTCGGCTTCAACACCATTTCTGTGTTAACAAGAGGCAGCAACTCAACAAAACCTTTGTGTTTCATCCTAAAACCATAGTTGTGTAAACGGCCTCGAAGAAAAGGTAGAAACACTTTGTTGCTACCAACCTGTGTTGATGGGTGACATACCACTGTATCATTGTGATTTTAAAGTTCCCACCAAGCAGCAAGCTCTAGTCTAAAAATAAATCCTATGAAGAAGTGCTAAAAAGTGCAGTTTCTTGAGGATGAGCCACTTGAAATTAGCTGTGAAACCACCAGACTTCATGTGCTCCAAGCCTAAAAAGACAATTTGCACAACATAAAGTCTAATGATGTCAGTCAATTGAACTGTTTCTAATCAATACATAATAGGAACTTATCACTACCCACCAATATTCTTAAGTTGTGGAGCTCATAGTTTGGTATGTTTCAGGAAGAGCTGTTAAAAAGTTGTGCTTCTTTGTCGAAAAACTGTTGTTAAAGGTTGGGTGAATAGTTTCAATGGAGATCACACTGAGCACTTTTAGTCTTTCTTTGAAGGCAATCATTTCTTTTAACTCTTATTTTCTGTGCTCCACACACCTGAACCAACTCCTTCCTAAAGTGGGCTTGTTATTTGGATTGTCAGTTTTTGAAAGTTGCAACATTAGTTGGATGCAGTCTCTTAACTCTAACTTTTGAAGGTTATGGGGGAGGCAATTTCAGATGATCCCAAAAGCACTTAATTCGAGGCATACTGCAGCTTTCATCTTCACGGGTAATCATCAACTGTTAGACGCCTACTGTATACAAAAAATAAATAAATAAACAAACTAATGCTTCATATTATCAATTAAAATCATGACACATTGAACTGGCACGCAATACTGCTGCTAGTTTGATGAAAAGTGAGTCACAGTTGGTAGCAAGTGGGTTCTGGGTTGGCGGCAAAAGCAGGGACAGGAGGCAGGCGTGCAGCAGGAGCGAGCCACGCTGTTCCGCTCCAATCCAGGGCTGCAGTGCAGGGGGACACTGGGTGTATGCTCTTGTCTGGTTCTGCTGCCAAGAGGGAGAGCAGGGAGGTGATGGGGAAAGGTGCATGTGAACCTGGGGCAACTGCTGACCCCCATAAGTGATTAAGAGGAATAATAAAAAAAAAAGGGGGTCTTGTCACTGCTTTACGAATATGTGTGGTAATACACTCCAAAAAGAGATGTCAGTGATATGTGGGTGGGCAAATTTATTTTGTGTGAGTGAGTGATAGTGAGAGCGCAAGAGGGAGATGCACAAATCAACTATCTCCATGGAAGATTTCTGTGGTAAAGCCTTCTGTGTCTCTAAAGCAAACAAGTGGTGAAGCGTGCAAAAGGAATTTCAAGCTCTCTCAAAAAGATGACCACACTAGTGTAAGAGAGCTCCTTTGAAAGATGATCAGAGTCGCTACGCTTTACCACAGACAGAAAACCTTCCTTGTCTTGCAGCTGATTTATTTGGTGGGATTGCGGGTTCACACTTTTTCTCGTAAGTGACATTATCTCAGGGTGTTTTCCTTTGCCAGGCTCCTTTCCAGACCTAATGTGCTGCGTTTAAAGCTACCAACCCCAGCAGCCAGTAGTGTTTATTCAGCTGAACTTACTGTGAAGGAACGGCAAGGCTGTGGTGATGTGACACAGCCAGCAGCCCTGAATAACATTTCTCTGATTTAATCCGAGCGACATTTTCGTACCCTTGCGATCATCATCATGTGACCCATGTTTGTGTCTTATTTTCCCAACAAAACAACATAATGGAATCCAAATAACCAACAACGCCGCGGGCTATTTGTGTGCAACCTTCTCGCAAGTGGGCGAGTGGTGTGGGGGAGGGTGGAGGGCGAGTCGTAGTGTGGTGGGCAGGCTGCAGGAGCAGGTGACATCTGTGACCTGGCACAACAGCAGTGGATGCTGGACACATGCTCCTTCTTCAAAGGCGAACGGCACCCTTACGCTCCACTGGGCCCATGCCCACATGCACAGACTCTAGCACACGCCAACACACAGACACACTCGAAATACTTCACCACAATGAATCCTCTGTATAATTTATCTCGCACCTTTAGGGTTTAACAGCCTGAGAACTACCCTCCTACATGGTGTTTCCATCTACTTTTGGTGATATTTTCCTTTTTTTTTTTCTCCTTTCCTTTTAGACTCTTGACCCACTCTCTACAAGCTGCCAGCAGCTACTGTGTGAACATGACAGACTGCTGAACATCAGGATCATCAGCTTACAGAAAATGACCTCCTGATATGAACCACTGAGAGCTGATACTAGGTCAGTGATTTTTCCTTCTTTACCTCAAAAAAATGTTTTGGAAAAGCAATTTACAGCCACTCTGAAACAAAGCACACTCCCTCACACACACTTTACACACAGCACAGCCTATTGACACAGTATAAACGTGCCAGAACTGGAGCTTCTCCCAGAGACACAAAATTGGTAATCAGATGATTGATCTTTCTTGCTGGGTTATTAACCCATTATATTTACCACCCCATTAGCTGCACATTAATTGAACTGTTAATTAAAACAAAGGCTTCACTTTCCCCCAATCAAACTTTCCCCCACTGTGCTGTAGACCATTATATACAGCTGAGAGACAAATATAACAGCAAAGGACAGACTGTGAAAACACTTTCCCTACATTTCCATTCCCTCAGATAATCCAATTTAGTCCCTTTTCCGTTTTTGTGGGGTTTTTTTTCTTCCTATGCGGCTCTACGTGTTTTATAAAACAGTTTTACATCCCTCCATATTGCCCAATCCTCCTCCTCCCTCTCCCCTGGAGGGAGTGTATTCCTCCTGGTTTCTCGTTGCATCCTGATAGCGCAGACGCTCCCTCTTATGTCTCTTATCTCTTCCCATCTCCTGCAGTAAAGTCGCTCCCTGTTTGTTTTACGCTTCCTGCCAGTTTTTCCTTTTCCTCTCTCTTTTATCTCTCTCTCTCTCTCTCTTACTACTTTTAGGTGACGCCCTGTGCTTCATCTCAGTGTCATGTGCAATGGATCAAAATTGTCAGAATGAGTTAATGGCATGATGACCTGCCTCCTGACCCCCGCTGTTTATCAAATTCCATCATAAACTGTAAAGCCAGATACCCCCTCTCCCCTTCCCTCTTTTTCTGTGAGGGGTATAGATTTGTTGCTCCATATCTCTGGCAGTGCAGCACTCTGCTTGCTTATTGCTGTTGACAGAGTGTGTGTCCGGTGCAGGCTACGCTTGGCTGCATCAGGGTAATGCTGATAGGCTAGCTCAGATCCAGCAAACAAACAACATATATTACATTGGAAGCAGTGAGGGAGGTTATAGCCAAGGGGCTTCTCAGTGTATGTTTGTTTGTGGAGTTGTGCGTTTTTTGTGCATGATTGTGTTAGTGTGGGCATTGACCTATAATCCATGCAATAATGCAAGATGCAACAGACCCAGACTGTGACAGACCTGCTCTAACCAGGCTCAAGGCAGTGTGGGAATAACAGCAAAGTTGGCTTTGTTTGGAAGTAGAAACAAGTGAAAGCCAGGACAGAGAACAAATCTGTGCACACTTAATGCAGCTTTGCATGTAAAGTGGATATGACAGGCATGCTTTTGTTTCTGAATCCACAGTTTCCTGTTTATTGAATCCAATAAAGTCATGATTAGTTTATACAACAGAACCTATTAGTTAAAATACGTTCCAGTACAACCAAATACATTGACAGGAGGAAAAAAGACAAAAAAACCCACTAAATTATAAATGATTGGCATTTACAAATCCTTTTTCCAATCTAAAAACGAAAAAAAATGACTTAATTGTCAGATTGCTAAGTTACCGAGGGTACCTGAATGTATTACAAGTGATGTGAGCAACATGCATAAACAGAGTAGAAAAGACCAGAGAATTTCATCATCTCCTTGATTTATATGTCCTCTGAAATTTGCAGAAAATGAAGCATTTGCTCGAGCTGAAATCTGCAAAAAAAAATTCTACTTTTTTTCTTTCATCAAGCACGAAATGATGGGCAAACATCATGTATTTTTGATTCAAGAATCCTTTTAATCTTGTCTGAACCCATTGAGATCTTGGACTTCGTGTTGCAGTGGTTAATGAGAGCATAGGAAGTAAAAAAAATTCCCAACATCAAAATTTGTAGATTCTCTTAATAGAGTGTAACCAACAGTGTTTTTCCTACGTTCCCCAGGCTTGAGGGTATATAAAAATGTGGTGTTTATGCTAATTCCTAATTTTCAAAGATTTATAAGGATACAATCAGAGAAAATTTGTTTATGTTTTTCCTTATTTTCTAGTGATTTATAGTTTTTAAAGATTGGTATGCTGTATGGAGACAATAGAGTAACATCAACCTGTGGCCATGGTGCTTGACCTTGGTTCACTGACATCTTCAGAGACTGCTTGTTATCCGTAGGTATAATTGGCTACAACAATAAACCTAATACCTGTATTATCTACCAGAACGTAATTGATGCATTTCAATTGAATAAGTTTTTAATCTTCTATATCTTGATCATATAAGTGACACATATGATGATCCTCTAATCTTTATTCTCAGGCCTTACACTCTGTGACATCATATTTCTTTGACGGTTGTTTACTGTCACTGCTGCATTGATAACCAGGCATCATTAAGGGCTTCAAAGCTCCACCTCACTTGTTTGTGAACTTGTCCTACTTTTGTGCAACTTCGCCACGTCACTCAGTCTTTTATCCTCTGTGCTCCATAGCGGTGAGTGACAGCCGGCCCCAGTCAAAGCTAATGGTGTTTTCCTCACTGCAGAAATGTTCTTTGTCAGGTTGAAATAATCATAATCACAAGTGTTAAAAGTAACATTAGGATTTCGGAATTTAATTTGAGGTTCAAGTCTCTCCCTCGTGTTAATTACGCTGGAACAGGCATTCAATAAATTACAATCACTCAAATACATCAAATGCATTTTTCTTTTCAATTTGTGTGTTCAGGAAGAAGCTTACAGCTATCTTTGAGTCAGTATAACAACAAAAAATGAAGTTCATTTCACATTAAATCCCTGTCTGTTGATTAAATTGACCACCTGACAAAAGCATGGCACTGTCGTGTACAGTCAGTCAAGTCAGCCATAATTTTATATGGGCAACACTTGTACATTTAATTACTTGAGAAGTCAAGAGTAATAAGAAAAAGAGTCACCCTTGTACAGTGTGTGCTAGTGGAGAAATGAGCTATTAAGACTCAAGATGTTTTTTGAACCAAGCTGTGAACTTATCTAGTTTCAAGTGTTGCTGTAGCTAGCCTCAAGTCGAATCTCAAAAAGCTGCTGTTTTTCAGAGCATAGGCTGCAAATTTTTAGACCAGAGTTTGTAGCTTGGGTGACACTTTTCAAAAAAATTCACACATACCAATTATTTTGACTCCTTGTTAGCAGTAGCCATTGATTGAACAAGGGAATTTTCTTTTTTTTGTTTAATAATGAATAAAATCAATAATAAGGAACATTAAACCTACTTAACAATATTTAGGATGTGTGTTTTACCGATCTCTTCCATTTAGATATTTTTTCAGGAGAGAAAATTAACTAACAGTAATTATAAAAAAGGGTTTATTTCAAGTCTGTGTCTCTGTAGCCACACATTCACAGTCATACCTGGTTTAATAGCAAGATGCTCATAAAAAAGCTTTAATGAGAAAACGCTTGGCCATGACGGTGAAGATATCTTTTTACCAAGCTAAGCAAATAATGTGTGTAAGTGATTCATTTGAAAGAGCTGACTACAGGATAATAGCACAGAGAGCAGAAAAGAGCACTGAACCTTGAAGAGGAAATTCAAGGTGACTCTTTGAAGTGAAGCAGCTAGATATTGCTAAATATACACATTTTTATACATGGCGGCTTTCACTTTACTATCAGTCTGATTAGTCAATAAATCCTTCATTTTTTTTAGAGGATACATAATTGGGTTTACTCTGGTATCCAAAACAGAAAGCTTTTTTTCTGATGTAGTGTAGAAGATGTCTCAGTTACCGTTCCTGATATACACACATCTTGTATGAGCACACTGACATGCAGTTTGATTCAGATGAAATTGAGCTGATATACTTTTATGTTACTTGAGTAGAAATGTATTACAGATAATTTTCAAGAACAACTTTTTTTTCCTTTGTTATATCAAGAGTTTGATTTGTCTCGTCACCTTTCTGCCTGTCCATGCCGTAAAGTCTTGCATCAACACAGGTCTTTGTTGTCCCTCTCTAACCCTAATGCAAATGCCTCCTTCTGTCTGCCTGAAAACCAGCTTGAAATGATTTCTTACAGCATGTTTACCCTCAGCTTTAGTGGGAATGAACTCTGCTTGAAGGTAAAGGTTGTGAAGAAATCTGTCAAAGTTTGTGTTTCGGTCCTCTTGGGCTGAGCTGAGATTTCATTCATTCAAACACAAGTTCAGGGGTAAACTGTGTAGGAACTCTCTGCTCCTGTTATCATTCATGACTTTTTTCCTGTCATGATAGTTTATTACATGATTCTAAGGGATCACATTTATCCTTCATTGAGAGGATTGAGCATCTGATTTATGGGATGATTACAATCTCTCTTCTGTTAGTTTTAAACTCGATAACTCTCACTGCAGAAACTGAAATCTTTATTTCTCAGTTCGAATGAAAATTGTCTGACTTGACTTAGGAAGAGCCACTTTCACTGACAAGACCAGACAAACAGCATATTTCGTGAAATAAAAAGACAAAAATGATGGCTGGTTTACTTGGGAAGAGTAAAAAGCCAGTGGGGTAAGAAAATGTGCTTGTTAGGTTTCTTAAAACAAGAATAATTTCTTACGAGAAACTAAACAAGTTAGTTCATATTGTACAAAACTGGCAGATCTTTTCTCCATACAATCAATTTAGGCATCATTTATGCCTTTGAATGTCTTGGAATAAGATATTTTTCTGCACTTGTAGGTTTAATGTGGCTCATATTTGGTCTTACAAGTTTTTTTTTTGCGAGAAACAAAAACTAAACACATAGATTTCAGTTTACGTAGTGTTTTGACTCTTTGTTTGTGTACATATATGCAGATGTCACACTCTTGTCTTTGTTTGTAATACCTTGTGAGTAGACACACATTGGTCTGTGATCAGATGTGTGTGAGTAAGGTGGCAGCCTGCTCTCTGTTAGGTCCTCAGCTCCCACCAGCTCTCCAGATGGCCTCGGGTTTAGCACCCCACCTTGTGCCCACACAGCACTCCTCCTGTCCACAACCCCCTGCAAGCAGTGACGCAGTATGCATTTACAAAATAGGTGAAAGATGCTTTGTACAAATATTTTCATTAATATTGATCTCACAGTAATTACAGTTGAATTTTTGCAACAAAAAAAAAAAGAAAAACCTCAGAACTTCAGTGAGTGGAAGCAGTTTTAATAGGCTGAGAGAATACTTGGAGTAAGAAGATCAAAGACTCACATTAAAGATCTTTTGAAACATCAAATGGTAGCTTAGAAAAGATTATGTGTCCCTTTTAAAAATGTGACAATTATCTTGACAGACAGTGCACCAGCAAAAGTGAATTTCCTCTCTTGCATACTTTGAAAATGCATTTCTGCATTTGATTTGACTTTTTAAAGCAAAAATAAGAATAAATTATAAAAAAAATAATCATAAGTGNGTGTCCGGTGCAGGCTACGCTTGGCTGCATCAGGGTAATGCTGATAGGCTAGCTCAGATCCAGCAAACAAACAACATATATTACATTGGAAGCAGTGAGGGAGGTTATAGCCAAGGGGCTTCTCAGTGTATGTTTGTTTGTGGAGTTGTGCGTTTTTTGTGCATGATTGTGTTAGTGTGGGCATTGACCTATAATCCATGCAATAATGCAAGATGCAACAGACCCAGACTGTGACAGACCTGCTCTAACCAGGCTCAAGGCAGTGTGGGAATAACAGCAAAGTTGGCTTTGTATGGAAGTAGAAACAAGTGAAAGCCAGGACAGAGAACAAATCTGTGCCCACTTAATGCAGCTTTGCATGTAAAGTGGATATGACATGCATGCTTTTGTTTCTGAATCCACAGTTTCCTGTTTATTGAATCCAATAAAGTCATGATTAGTTTATACAACAGAACCTATTAGTTAAAATACGTTCCAGTACAACCAAATACATTGACAGGAGGAAAAAAGACAAAAAAAAACACTAAATTATAAATGATTGGCATTTACAAATCCTTTTTCCAATCTAAAAGCGAAAAAAAATGACTTAATTGTCAGATTGCTAAGTTACCGAGGGTACCTGAATGTATTACAAGTGATGTGAGCAACATGCATAAACAGAGTAGAAAAGACCAGAGAATTTCATCATCTCCTTGATTTATATGTCCTCTGAAATTTGCAGAAAATGAAGCATTTGCTCGAGCTGAAATCTGCAAAAAAAATTCTACTTTTTTTCTTTCATCAAGCACGAAATGATGGGCAAACATCATGTATTTTTGATTCAAGAATCCTTTTAATCTTGTCTGAACCCATTGAGATCTTGAACTTCGTGTTGCAGTGGTTAATGAGCGCATAGTAAGTAAAAAAATTTCCCAACATCAAAATTTGTAGATTCTCTTAATAGAGTGTAACCAACAGTGTTTTTCCTACGTTCCTCAGGCTTGAGGGTATACAAAAATGTGGTGCTTATGCTAATTCCTAATTTTCAAAGATTTATAAGGATAAAATCAGAGAAAATTTGTTTATGTTTTTCCTTCTTTTCTAGTGATTTATAGGTTTTAAACATTGGTATGCTGTATGGAGACAGTAGAGTAACATCAACCTGTGGCCATGGTTCTTGACCTTGGTTCACTGACATCTTCAGAGACTGCTTGTTATCCGTAGGTATAATTGGCTACAACAATAAACCTAATACCTGTATTATCTACCAAAACGTCACTGATGCATTTCAATTGAATAAGTTTTTAATCTTCTATATCTTGATCATATAAGTGACACATATGATGATCTTCTAATCTTTATTCTCAGGCCTTACACTCTGTGACATCATATTTCTTTGACGGTTGTTTACTGTCACTGCTGCATTGATAACCAGGCATCATTAAGGGCTTCAAAGCTCCACCTCACTTGTTTGTGAACTTGTCCTACTTTTGTGCAACTTCGCCACGTCACTCAGTCTTTTATCCTCTGTGCTCCATAGCGGTGAGTGACAGCCGGCCCCAGTCAAAGCTAATGGTGTTTTCCTCACTGCAGAAATGTTCTTTGTCAGGTTGAAATAATCATAATCACAAGTGTTAAAAGTAACATTAGGATTTCGGAATTTAATTTGAGGTTCAAGTCTCTCCCTCGTGTTAATTACCCTGGAACAGGCATTCAATAAATTACAATCACTCAAAGAAATACATCAAATGCATTTTTCCTCTCAATTTGTGTGTTCAGGAAGAAGCTAACAGCTATCTTTTGGCCCTTTTCCACTGACTCGCCTTGGCCCTACTCTACTCGGCTCTACTCGGCTCTACCCGGTTTGTGTTGCATTTCCACTAGCGCGGTACTACGCGGCAGACGCCAGTTTTTAGTACCTACTCTACCCGGGTTCCAAGCGAGTAAAGCCGATACTAAAAGGTGACGTCGACGGTCTGCCGGTCACTCATTGGTCAGAGAATGTCCTCACGGAAGCTTAAGACTCTGTAGAATCACTTACAAGAGGCAAACAAATAAGTCCGCCATGAGTTTTTAATGACATTTAAACCCGACGGCACAGAACCAGACTGAATGAAGACAAGATACCACCTTAAAATGTACCTTCATGATTCCTAAATAAGTTAAAAGTCCCTTTTAAACGAAAAAGAAGTTAACAGCAAAGATAGTTCGCTTTAAAGAGTCTTTTAAATTAAATCACAGTTTGTCGGCGCAGGAGCGATCTGTCTGCTACGAGAGTCTTTAAGCACCAATCAGTCCATTAATCCACAGGGATCCAAAAAGGAAAACCAGTTCAAAGAAGAATTATTGAGCAACAAAAAATCTCCGGTATACCAGGCCCAAAAATCAAAAATTAAAGCGATCTCACTGGATCCAGTGAAGAGTTAATGTCGTTAAGCAGCGCCTTCGTTTCCCTCTGCGCGCAGCAGCACGAGGCTGTTGTTTACCTCCGCTCCTGTGTCATGCCGCACCACATTGAGCCGCTGTATTACTTTAATGAAATCTTTTGAAAGCTTTGTTTTTTCCTTTAAAGACCACGGTGGCACATATGTAAGTAAAAAATTATGTTTGTGTCGCGTTATAGATGACATGCACGCACTTCTGCGCAGCACTTTAGCGCAGCTGCTACAAAATCCACGCCCACCGTGAGTCTGGAGCCGGGCTAGTGGAAAAGCAAACCAAACCGAGTAGAGTCGAGTAGAGTAGAGCCGAGCCGAGTAGAGTAGGGCTGGAATTGTATAGTGGAAAAGCGCCATNAAAATTATGTTTGTGTCGCGTTATAGATGACATGCACGCACTTCTGCGCAGCACTTTAGCGCAGCTGCTACAAAATCCACGCCCACCGTGAGTCTGGAGCCGGGCTAGTGGAAAAGCAAACCAAACCGAGTAGAGTCGAGTAGAGTAGAGCCGAGCCGAGTAGAGTAGGGCTGGAATTGTATAGTGGAAAAGCGCCATAAGTTATCTGTCCTGATGGTATCCTCCCGTGCTCTGATTTTCCTGCTGCTTCTGCCAGAGTAAGTTTTGGTTGAACTTCAGTCCACCTGTCTTTGCCTCCCTGCTCTTGTTGCAGATAAGTGGTGAACCTGTATGTTGCCTCCCCTCAGTTATTGTTTCCTAGGAACTCAGACTCCACCTAAGCTCCTTTGGTCTCAATAGCAGCATTGTACAGCTCCTGTTCCCTGTTTGTGTATTTGAGCGGAGCAGGAGCTGAGCACTCTGTAGAAATGGACCCTGTTATGTCGCTGATGGTGTTTGTTACTCCAGTGGTTTTCTGCTACAGCTCAGGACAGGTTACAGACAGTTGTAAAGATATGCGACCACATCACTCTGGGCTGACCCCACAGACAGTACCTCCACCGTNTTAACTACAAAGTGGCTGCCGTTCACTAACAGCCACAGAACGATCCCACACAAAATGACTGTCTCTGCCACAGAGCAGAATGGTCACCACCAAGTCCTTAAGACACAAGTTACTGCTTTAAACACTTCAAACAAAACCAGACGAATGACCTTGTGAGCAAAATGAAGCCACACCCACCACTC
>RPOG01001817.1:61602-123989 GCA_008086565.1 Thalassoma bifasciatum
ACCTTCATGATTCCTAAATAAGTTAAAAGTCCCTTTTAAACGAAAAAGAAGTTAACAGCAAAGATAGTTCGCTTTAAAGAGTCTTTTAAATTAAATCACAGTTTGTCGGCGCAGGAGCGATCTGTCTGCTACGAGAGTCTTTAAGCACCAATCAGTCCATTAATCCACAGGGATCCAAAAAGGAAAACCAGTTCAAAGAAGAATTATTGAGCAACAAAAAATCTCCGGTATACCAGGCCCAAAAATCAAAAATTAAAGCGATCTCACTGGATCCAGTGAAGAGTTAATGTCGTTAAGCAGCGCCTTCGTTTCCCTCTGCGCGCAGCAGCACGAGGCTGTTGTTTACCTCCGCTCCTGTGTCATGCCGCACCACATTGAGCCGCTGTATTACTTTAATGAAATCTTTTGAAAGCTTTGTTTTTTCCTTTAAAGACCACGGTGGCACATATGTAAGTAAAAAATTATGTTTGTGTCGCGTTATAGATGACATGCACGCACTTCTGCGCAGCACTTTAGCGCAGCTGCTACAAAATCCACGCCCACCGTGAGTCTGGAGCCGGGCTAGTGGAAAAGCAAACCAAACCGAGTAGAGTCGAGTAGAGTAGAGCCGAGCCGAGTAGAGTAGGGCTGGAATTGTATAGTGGAAAAGCGCCATTTGAGTCAGCATAACAACAAAAAATGAAGTTCATTTCACATTAAATCCCTGTCTGTTGATTAAATTGACCACCTGACAAAAGCATGGCACTGTCATGTACAGTCAGTCAAGTCAGCCATACTTTTATATGGGCAACACTTGTCCATTTAATTACTTGAGAAGTCAAGAGTAATAAGAAAAAGAGTCACCCTTGTACAGTGTGTGCTAGTGGAGAAATGAGCTATTAAGACTCAAGATGTTTTTTGAACCAAGCTGTGAACTTATCTAGTTTCAAGTGTTGCTGTAGCTAGCCTCAAGTCGAATCTCAAAAAGCTGCTGTTTTTCAGAGCATAGGCTGCAAATTTTTAGACCAGAGTTTGTAGCTTGGGTGACACTTTTCAAAAGAATTCACACATACCAATTATTTTGACTCCTTGTTAGCAGTAGCCATTGATTGAATAAGGGAATTTTCTTTTGTTTTTTTAATAATGAATAAAATCAATAATAAGGAACATTAACCTACTTTACAATATTTAGGATGTGTGTTTTACCGATCTCTTCCATTTAGATATTTTTTCAGGAGAGAAAATTAACTAACAGTAATTATAAAAAAGGGTTTATTTCAAGTCTGTGTCTCTGTAACCACACATTCACAGTCCTACCTGGTTTAATAGCAAGATGCTCATAAAAAAGCTTTAATGAGAAAACGCTTGGCCATGACGGTGAAGATATCTTTTTACCAAGCTAAGCAAATAATGTGTGTAAGTGATTCATTTGAAAGAGCTGACTACAGGATAATAGCACAGAGAGCAGAAAAGAGCACTGAACCTTGAAGAGGAAATTCAAGGTGACTCTTTGAAGTGAAGCAGCTAGATATTGCTAAATATACACATTTTTATACATGGCGGCTTTCACTTTACTATCAGTCTGATTAGTCAATAAATCCTTCAGTTTTTCTAGAAGATACATAATTGGGTCTACTCTGGTATCCAAAACAGAAAGCTTTTTTTCTGATGTAGTGTAGAAGATGTCTCAATTACCGTTCCTGATATACACACATCTTGTATGAGCACACTGACATGCAGTTTGATTCAGATGAAATTGAGCTGATATACTTTTGTTACTTGAGTAGACATGTATTACAGATAATTTTCAAGAGCAACTTTTTTTTTCCTTTGTTATATCAAGAGTTTGATTTGTCTCGTCACCTTTCTGCCTGTCCATGCCGTAAAGTCTTGCATCAACACAGGTCTTTGTTGTCCCTCTCTAACCCTAATGCAAATGCCTCCTTCTGTCTGCCTGAAAACCAGCTTGAAATGATTTCTTACAGCACGTTTACCCTCAGCTTTAGTGGGAATGAACTCCACTTGAAAGTAAAGGTTGTGAAGAAATCTGTCAAAGTTTGTGTTTCCCCCGGCCCTCTTGGGCTGAGCTGAGATTTCATTCATTCAAACACAAGTTCAGGGGTAAACTGTGTAGGAACTCTCTGCTCCTGTTATCATTCATGACTTTTTTCCTGTCATGATAGTTTATTACATGATTCTAAGGGATCACATTTATCCTTCATTGAGAGGATTGAGCATCTGATTCATGGGATGATTACAATCTCTCTTCTGTTAGTTTTAAACTCGATAACTCTCACTGCAGAAACTGAAATCTTTATTTCTCAGTTCGAATGAAAATTGTCTGACTTGACTTAGGAAGAGCCACTTTCACTGACAAGACCAGACAAACAGCATATTTCATGAAATAAAAAGACAAAAATGATGGCTGGTTTACTTGGGAAGAGTAAAAAGCCAGTGGGGTAAGAAAATGTGCTTGTTAGGTTTCTTAAAACAAGAATAATTTCTTACGAGAAACTAAACAAGTTCGTTCATATTGTACAAAACTGGCAGATCTTTTCTCCATACAATCAATTTAGGCATCATTTATGCCTTTGAATGTCTTGGAATAAGATATTTTTCTGCACTTGTAGGTTTAATGTGGCTCATATTTGGTCTTACAAGTTTTTTTTTGCGAGAAACAAAAACTAAACACATAGATTTCAGTTTACGTAGTGTTTTGACTCTTTGTTTGTGTACATATATGCAGATGTCACTCTCTTGTCTTTGTTTGTAATACCTTGTGAGTAGACACACATTGGTCTGTGATCAGATGTGTGTGAGTAAGGTGGCAGCCTGCTCTCTGTCAGGTCCTCAGCTCCCACCAGCTCTCCAGATGGCCTCGGGTTTAGCACCCCACCTTGTGCCCACACAGCACTCCTCCTGTCCACAACCCCCTGCAAGCAGTGACGCAGTATGCATTTACAAAATAGGTGAAAGATGTTTTGTACAAATATTTTCATTAATATTGTTCTCACAGTAATTACAGTTGAATTTTTGCAACAAAAAAAAAAAAAGAAAAACCTCAGAACTTCAGTGAGTGGAAGCAGTTTTAATAGGCTGAGAGAATACTTGGAGTAAGAAGATCAAAGACTCACATTAAAGATCTTTTGAAACATCAAATGGTAGCTTAGAAAAGATTATGTGTCCCTTTTAAAAATGTGACAATTATCTTGACAGACAGTGCACCAGCAAAAGTGAATTTCCTCTCTTGCATACTTTGAAAATGCATTTCTGCATTTGATTTGACTTTTTAAAGCAAAAATAAGAATAAATTATAAAAAAAATAATCATAAGTGTAAGCAGTTGAGTCAGAATTTTTTTCTTTTGAAGGACTTGAAAGCACCCTTGTTTGAATTTGAACAAAGCAACAGGTGTTAGTGCATTAATCAAATCTTTGTTTTGTTTTTTGCTAAATTCAAAGACTATTTCAAGCGTACTCAAAAAGGGATAATCACCAGCACTTTTCTTTGTGCAGGTTTTTACCTGTGAAGGACCTGCCAGATGCTTATTTGTCTTCTGATAAAAATAAAAGAGCTTTTACAAATTACCTGCTCAGGCACCAGCTAAATCATCTACAAGAAACAGAAAACTGACGTTTATTACTTAAAACGCAGATCAATAAATTATTCAGTGAGAGTCTGCTGAGGATGAGAGCCCTTTTTCTCAAATATGTAGTTTTTTTGTCTGACAGTAACACAGCAACTTAAATCTGCTGAGGCAGTTATGCAGGAGAAGCAGGCCTTTGTTTTGTTCCGGTGCTACGCGGGAGCAGATTGGACAGCGTGTGCTCTGCTCGTGGGTGCGTGTGGTTGTCGAGGAATGGAGGGAGACAGGAGGGAGGGCGGTTATTTGTCCTCAGCCGGACCACTTGTAGTCACAATATCATCCCCGTCTTTTAATTCCATCCTCCGTCATCTTGCCTTTCAGTCATTATTGCGGCGAGATTCAGCTATTGAAAAGCTGTATTCCCATTTGCTCTCTGAACCTCTTTTCATTAACGTGCTTCATTCACTCCGAGTTGTTCTCTATTAATACACGCCTCCGTTCACCCCCGGGTGGGTTTCTCTGTACTGTACGTACAAACACCACATTCATTGTCCCTATCATGATCATCCTTCCCTGCCCTCTCCCTCTCTCCCCTCTCAATCTTTCTTCTCATCACCATGTGCTCTCAGTATTCTTCCTCCCCCTCCTCCTCCTCTCCTTGCATTTCTGTCTCTCCCCGCCTGCCTCCGTCCTCACTGCAGGGTTGAATCATCCCCGTTTCTGCTTGCCTTGTCACGTTTGCTCCCCCCCCTTCCTTGCTGCACGTCCGTCCAGGCCTCATCACACAGCGATGGCGGTAGCCATGCTGACATCTCGCCACAGCGCTAAGGGCCTCTGATGTCCCTGACGCTAGCCGCTGACCTGTCCCTCACTCCTCAAAGCACTGACATCATCAAAGTGGGACACAATTCTGCCCCGGGGGCTACTAATTGCCAAGTATGGTATAAGCCACGTTTTCATCCATGACATTTCCAGATAAGAAGAGGAAGGAGACGAGATTTTTTTTTAACGTCTTTGTCGTCTTTTTCTGTTCCTGCCATCAAAGACACATTCTAGTCGGCTGCAGATTTTAAGTCCTTTCATAAAGTTTGGATCCTCCCGTCTCCTCACTTGGTATTATCAGGCTGTCATCAGAGAGAGGTACCACATCAGCAGAGCCTTCACAGGGGAGCCCCCGCTTTTTCACACACTCTACTTCAAACAAAGCCCCTCAGATCACACGTATGTGCACAACCACATTCCAAGCAGCAGAACCAGTATCCTTGATGCACACAAATGAAAGGCTTTACTTCCCCCATGATGGAAAATTAAGTCATGGTCCTTCTGATCACATTGTCTGACAGACAAGCCAAGTGAAGAAAGGACTTAAGTGTGTAGCCACCAGCCGCAGCACAATGGAAGTCTACAACAAACTAATGCTAATCAAGTCCAACAATTCCCAGGCTCATTAAATAAAACATGGCCCAGAACAAAAGCCCGCTTCTACTGTAACCTTGGATATTCATAATGAGCATTCCTTTCTGATATGGAGAAGGAAGATGTTGACATTACGTGACTTCTTGGGTTTACGCTGTTTTTCTGCTGTGTTATGAGCTTCTCTTGTCTCCTCATTTGCATTTGACAGGAATGGCCGGTTTCGGTCACACTAATTGTGACCCTGTACCATGAGGATTCTCTGAGTGTTGATCTGTTGACCTCATTAAGGAAGAACCAAGGATCTCAGCTATCCAGAATCGTGACATCTACATTTTTTAAAGTCTTCTTTCTGTTCAGTCAAGGTATTTCCTTTAAAAAAAAGTCAACCATGGGGAATCTTGCTTTGACAGAAAAGACCCTTTTTATTTCAGATACTTAGGGACCCGTTGGAAGGGAACAAAAGATACACAGAATAAATTAGAAACGCGCAGTTAGTGCGTGTGTATGTTACAGCTATCTTATTGTAAGCTGAGTTGTACCAGTCACTACCAGGACTGCAGCCACTACATGGCAAAAACAGACGGTACAAGAAAGCGCTTCACAGCTGCACAGTAAATACACATTGTGGACTTAGCTGAACTCAGTGGAATTTATTACAGAGCCTTCAAATCCCCTTGTTCAGACCCCAGAAACAGAATGTGAATATAAATGTCACTTACAGTGTTGGTTTGAAGTGTTTTACCTGGAAACCATTAGTTAAATTCCAGAATATTCACATTGTTTCACATACAGTCCTTTCCATGAGTCCAAAACTGGGGTCTGCATAGGAAGTTGCTCTGTAGTGACACAATGGCAACCAATGTTAAAGAGCAACAAAGAACAAGTCCAATTGTTGTTAACTGTTTATTCATAGCAAAAGAACATCTAGCACAGAGTGTTACAATAGTCAGGACAGAGTAACTTTGGTGAAACTCAGGGGTGAGACCTAGTTTTCAAATATTGTTATTGTTTATTAAAAAAAACAAGCAAACAAAACTTAGAACTTAAACTGGCGGTCCAGATGTGCCAAGTCAGAGCAGATACACAGCCATTCCTATTTTTGGTGGATGCTGGAGCTGTGACGCATCGATTCAGCATAAGGCAGATCAAGCAAGACAGTAAATTGTGTTCAAAACCAACCTTAAGTGCTCAGTGATTTTCAAAATAAAACAAACTTCGTCTACTCGTTTCTGGCCGCGTCAAACCGTGTCTAACTACTACAACAAACGGACTGTATGAGCGTAGCCGGGCGAGGAGTTAACAGGTTTGAGGTTTTACACCCCAACATGAATGAAGAGAGGCTTATCAAGTGGGAACAGGACTCTTTGGTCTCACAACTCCAGCTGTCAATCAGGAGCAGGGCCAGGGATGCATCTGGTGTATTTGAGCTGCAAGTGCCAATCGTTAGCAGAACTTAGTTTAGTTGATGGAAGTAGTTTACCAGAAGGAATAAAGCTGTATTGGGGCAACTCTAAAGGCTTTCACACATTGCCATATAAAAGCCAGACTTTTTTTTGCCTCTTTTACAAGTCACCTGCAATGTGAAATGCTAGGAAGCCGTGTGAAGTTGAAGTGATGGTAAAGTTATTGGGGGTAGATGGTGTACCAGCTCTAGAATGGCTGAGTTAGCAGGCTTTTTGGGTGTTTGACTGCATGACACTGCTGCTGTGTCTTTTCAGCTGTATTTAAGCAAAATGTTAATGCTATAGGAAATCATACTATTGGAGACCAGTGTTACCCTGTTGCAGAGTTCAGTGTCTAAGTATGGTGGTGTTGTACTTGAGCTTTTTTGCAGTGCTATTGAAGAGTTTCATTGTGCAAGAGGCTCAATAATCTTACTTCATTATTTCAACTAAAGCATGATCCCTGAAACTGAAACATTAGGTTCCGTTTTGACATTAACAAGGCGACTTTCCTGTAGATGGATGAGTCATACCTGATCCAGTCAAAAGGTCACTTTGTTGCAGATAATGCCTTGTTTTTTGTCCAACAAAAAAATTTTTTTTGTAGTTTAAATTCATTGCAACAAATCATTTTCTGCCTCTATACTGACATTTAGTTAAAACTATGGCTGGCTAATGTACAAAGAGTGATAATTATAGATTGTTAAGTGATTAAAGTGGTTGTACTTGGTGCGTCATCGTTTTGATTTTTTAGAAACTTGGCATTTACACTGCGCTGCAATGATTTTCTTTTTTTTTATCCATCTGAGAGGTTTCATCAGATTCTCACTGAATGATCCAAAGCTCAGTCTACTTTGCTCCTGATTTTGACTCTAACACTTCTAAAGTAGTTGTAAACTCTTGAGGGAGGTGGGCTGAGAAGCCAGGATTAGATCCCTTCACTGATCTTGGTGATCCCCGTCCAATAGAGCAGACAGTGAGGCGAGGAGAGGGAAGAGGAAAAAAAAAAAAGACCATTTAGATGAGGCCATGCTGATCCATCGCCCAGAGTGACGGGTGAGAGCTGCCCAAAGAGGACCAGGACTGTGACAGGCAGTGTTCATTAACGCTCCAGCCTCTGCTGTAGAGTCCAATCAAGGGGCTCCACACACAAGCACCCTCAAACACTCTCTCTCTCTCTCACACACATACGCACACTCGCACATATGGCTATCCAAGCAATGAGACAGGCGGGTCTAAGCGTGGGCACTGATGGCTTCACTGCCTCAATTGATGGGTGCTTAGAGGGGGAGTGAAAAAGGAGCGCTGGAGATTCAGAAAGGGGGGGTCTGGTAGCGAGTCTGAGTGCGAGAGAGATGTAGAGTAGCGGGGTCTGCTCTTGTCGATGGCTCCCTGATAGCTCGAGCTTTAGCACCACTTCTGCTCAACATGCAAAGCCCTTACATTAACCCACATGCTGCCCAGCTGTTTCCATTAAACGCTGCAGTCCTGAAAATCTCTTAAGCTGCCACAGATACTCTACAACCCTAATAAAGCCTCCTCTCTCCCTGGTGCTGAATTTTCCTGCTAAAGAGCTATGTGATATTTTACAGAAATTAGGCATTTTGCCAGAGTGAGTCACAGCGAGGGCAACCATAGAAATAGTTTATAGTTGTACATTTCCAGCATTAGAGGGAACCAATACTGCGTGAATATCAGTCTGCACAAGAAGCCTGCATATCTGGCAGAATGTGTCGAACTCGGATGTGTCTGTCACAGCACCGTGTCTGTTTGTACTGTCATTCGAATGTTTACCTGCCAAATACCCATCGGAAATGTAATCAGCAGTGTGTGCATTGATCGTAAGCCTGTTTGGTGGTGTGATTGACTCAAACGCTGGACAAACAGCCAGAGAGGCTGCAAGCTTTCTCCTTAGATTAAAAAAAGGACAAATGCTGACCAGAGGCGTGTCTGCTGTGATCTGTCCTTGACCCAGCTGAAAGGGAAGAGGAGGAGAAAACAAACCCATGCAAAATAGAGGATAAGAGCAGGAGGTGCTTTGAGAGCAGACTGTTTCATTCTGTTAATGTAAGAGGCAAGAATTATTCAGCAAGGACGAGTTCGGTTTAATAGTAGTCATTATTTTCCGAATGCTGTTTGTGTTTTAAATCTAGTCCCTCTCTTGCAGGAGATCATTTAATGAGAGTGTTTAACATTGTTGTTTTAATGCCGCATTAAGCCTGTTTAATCACTGAACAGTCATGTATTGTTCAGACTTGGTCCACAAAAAAATTTCTCAAAGAAAGAAAGAGGAAGAAAGACAAAAACAGACACTTCCCCTTTTCTTATTTTAGCGAACTCAGAGTTCTCCAAATGATGCATCGACATAAAACCAGAGCCAGAGCTCACCTCAAATCTGCAAGTTCACAGCCTGATGCAATTTTACAAAATGAATTACTGATAAGCTCTTCAATCAAAGTGCGTGCAAGGGGAACATTTTTAATTTCACATTGACGGCAAATTTTTTTAACATGGGCTGAAAGTGATTTGAATCCCCAGAGAGCTTTTTACTGGTTCAAAAATAGTTCTGGTACTGTTGAAACTGCTGCTTTCTTCACATTTAATAAAATAAGACAATTATTCTATTAATCTGATTGGTGTTATTAATTTTAACAGGCTTCACAGAGTCGTGTTTGTTGGTTTCAAACTGCCATTGAGCCTCATCCTTTCAAAGACCTTCGCAGAGCGCACCCGTTAACGTTTCCTCACTCCTCTTCTCTCAGATTTACTCTGATCGTGTGTCCTCTGAAGATTATGTGTGATCACACAAGACATCAGGAAGCAGAGACAGGGCAGATGAGAGTCATGTGATGTCTTGTAAGTATGAAAGCAGTTTTTAGCGTTTGTTTGACGTGTCACATCCAACATGTCTGCCTCCTTCAGAGTGTAACCCCATGAGCTGACAGCAATGAAAACAGATCAGGTTTTGCTCCATCAGGAGCACGGTGTCGAGCCGGGGTAATGAATTCCAGGAGGCTGAGCATGCTAACAAGTTCATTATTCCAACTCGGTTTAGGAGTAATTACCATTTTGCATCCAAAGCTATTCAAGTCTGGGTTTCTCTTGTCAAATTAAGCCAAGTGTGAACTCAGATAAATATTTGCATAAGTGCAAATGCACTGGGTGCTCCTCTGTGACAGCCAGAGATAGGGGCAGCCATATTGGATTTTTTTTTCCCTCTTCACACCCTCAGTGCTGGCGGTGGTTTGTTAAAATTCACACATATCCAGGAGCTGAGCTGCAGGAGGGAAGACTTTGATTAGCTTTCCAAGGTTCTGGATCTTAATGGTTAGAAAATCACAGAGGAGCCTGACATGAACTTGAAACGCTCCTCTCCATGCTAGTCTGCCTTCTCACAGGCCGTTTCCTTATCGTCGCATGAGATTGATACGGCATGATCCTTATATGCAGCCATGCGTTGTGCCTACATCAGATAAGCCAACTCATTTAGATCTCAGAGGAAAATCATTAATTATAAAAGGGTACAGCCTCTGGTTGTCTGTGTTGGTACACTTACTCCCTGACTTCTCTTAGAGCACAGACACATGAGTGAATGTGCAAATGGATCCACTGCAAGTGTCAGAACCCTCCTATGCATCATTTAACAACTTTTCACGGAAGTTGTCCAATCAGTTTAAGCGAAAAGATGGATGCCAGCACATTCCAGCTTTGATGTTAAAAGCAGGATTAGCCTGTTGCCTTCACAAATCTCCATTTCACTGGACCAGATGTGTTTTTGGAAATGAAATTGAGGTTTTGCAACCACAATTTTGATTTACAAATTAATATGTGGAGTATATTTACTGGTTATTAATCTTTGTTGTTCCGGCTTATTTGTTTTCCCCTTACTTTTAAAAAGAATAATTTTCATTGTGTATGTATCTGTGACCGTATGAAGCTGAAGTACACATGAGAGCCGTGATTACGTGTCATTATCTCTTACAGTTTACAATAGTTTGTCCCTTCTTTGCATAAAGCCTATTACCGTGGCACCCATTATTAGAGCAGATAATGCCCACGCAGCTGTTATTAGCAGATAAACAATACAGCTGGACAGAAACGTGCTGTTCAGAGGGACAAAAATGAGCCATTTCGCCTCATTTGACTGAATGTTTTCGTTAACAGTCCACATAAACTATTCACAAATAAATGAGTAGGCTCACAGTCTGTGGTCCGACAGACACATTCTGCAGTAGTCGGACATAAATTCTGACATCGCTAACACAGCGTCTCTGTGCATTGTGAGTCCCCACCCAATGGTATTTATCACAGAGGGCCTTTGTTGTCTTGAATAAATAGACATATTAGTGCGAGTCCAGAGTTCAGCCCACACAGCCAGCCAGCCACAGGCGCACGCTCAGTCTTCAAGGGAAAAATATTCTCACTGCTCCAGCTTTTGGACAGGACCGCCATGAGTCATTTGAAATATGAAAGCATCGGAAAGACATTAGAAACAAAAAGTTTCCTTACAGCAATATTTCATAAAAGAGGCCAGCTCTCACAGCCAGTTGAGTCAGTAATTGTACTCTTTTCAGTGTTAAACGCTGAGCAAAGCACGTCCAGATACAATCGGTTATTTGCAAGAACTCCTGCAAATCCAAATTTCACCTTTCTGATGTGAATCCAGTCAACTTCATCACATACGCAGCAGATCATCTGGAACAGCGTGTCAATATCAGTGCGTTTCCATGGATTCAGTGCTTATTATAAACCGAGTTCCAGGAAGATACCTGTGGAGTCTCCATCACAGCTTACCTCTGAAGATGCGACAGAGGGTTGAGCATTTTATTTCCAGAGCTCGCCACTGCCTGTGCACCGCTGGGATTTGTAAAGTTGAAATCACAAAGATATCTTTTTCCTCCCCCTCTCAGAAATGTGAAACTCGGAAAGAAATAATAATCTGGCGGATTTCTGCAGGGTGAATATTTTAGTTGCTAGGCAACAGTTGTTGGCATTGGACAGGAGCCCCTCAAGTCAAAGGAAATGGTGTGAGAGGCGAAAGGGTTGAGGGGTGCGTTTGTGTCCAAACGGAAAAACACGAGTGGATCGAAAATAGGTTGTATGGACGAAATGGCAATTTCCCCGGGTCTGAAGTGGGTTTGCTGTTTTGACAAATTGGCCCACATGCAGGACAGTTGTTTACGAAAAACCAAGGCCATCTGAACAGCATGGTCCACTATTACTGGAACCAGTTAAGAGAGCACTTATTCCAAGGTCCAAACTTGCAATTTCTCTTTTCTTATATTCTGACTGAGCCCTTAAAGTGACGTAAGGCTGTTGTTGATTGCTGATGTGTAGGGGGTCTGCTGAACACAGGACTGCAATTTTTTGTCTCACACCATGTGTGTTTGACACAGTGTCCTCACAAAACTCCCCAAGAAACTGTAGCTCTCCATGCAAACCCTTCCTCACCACTGTTCCTCTTTGCTGCTTCATCTTTTGCTTGTCTTGGCCATTAACTCGCCTCTCTCTGCCCTCTGGCAACCAGTGAAGAAGTCCATGACAGTGATGCAGGATTTTCCTAACACGGATCCTCATCCGAGCCCATTTTCTTCGTCAGATTGGAAGTTGGGATATTTATAATCTCAGGGCACCAGCTAATGGTATTTGCAGAGCGAAATCAGTTTAGTGCGTGTTTTCCGTAATGGCCTTGACTGCGTGGCATTGCCGGCGGCCCTGTCTTGAATGGTGGAAGGATGGCTCTAATTTAGGCTAATGGGTGACTCAGCCGTCATCATCATGTGTCCCTTTGGTGGGCTGCAGATGGCTGGTGAGGCATGGGTGCAGCAGCCGAGCCTTCGTCGCACACAGCCAGCATAACACCATGCATCTAGTAAGTGACACATACAGCTGACACTGACATTTGGGAAGTGACGGAGAGCTGGGGGTGGCAAAAATGCGGATTGCTCGGGCATGAGTGCACAAAACACAGAGGAAGAGGTTAATCAGTGGCTAAGCTAATCGAATCATTTGTCATCAGATTAGATTAATGCTTTGAACCCCCCCTAGGGCAATCATCTCAGGAGATAACTGCAACTGTGTAAGGTGGAGGTATCAAATCGCTGTGAAATGATAATGCATGCTAAGTGACTGCTCGCTTTGTTCAAACTCTGCTTATCTGCACATGCTTGGAAATGCAGACAAGGCGAGCGAATCACCGTGGCAACTGGAACACAAGGTGGGTGCTATACAGGCACTTTTTAAACAGATATGGAACCCCCCACATGCTGGATGCCTGGGTCGGTGAGGAGTGGGGGCAGTAGCGTCAAGAAACAAGGTGGATTCCTGGAGGGGCAGAGTCTGACTGAAGCCGGGCTGAAGGAGTGCTGCAGTGGCTAGTTTACATTCCACAGAGTCGGTTAAGCTTCGCCAACCTCTGCTCTGCTTAGACTTACATGCACTAACACACACACACACACCGATGCACAAAAACACACAATATATAAATATATATGCTGCTTCATTTCAGTTTCTCAGTAAAACCCTGATTTTCTCCTCCCGTGTGCCTCCACTCGTACAAAATCCCAATACGTCCACACATACACCACAAGGACACAATCATATCTCATCTCACATCAGCCATGCAGACAGATAACAAACCACCTCATCTGTACCATCTAACCCCCCCCTCCAATCCCCAAGTAACCTTGGCAACAGCGTCACTTTGCTTCATTGCGGTGGAGGGAGGTAAAAAGGAGGGAGTGTGATGAAAGGTTGCAGTGCAATGGAGTCGGTCCCAAGGGAGGAGTCAGCCAGTTTACAACAGTAGAGAGCAGAATAGATTTGGCTCCCAACCCCAGCTCCCCTCCAGAGACCCATTACCAGAGGTCAAAGCTCTGGTCTTGGGATAGCTCTGCGCAGGCATCTGTGTGCAACCTGTCAGGGATCGACTGCGTGACCTGGGTACACATGGAGGGCACGCCTGAATGGTGGGGAGGAGGTAACTGGTGTCCACTAGTGTATGTGCGACCGTTGGAACAAGCAGGTTAAGAACAGCTGTTTCGGTTTCTGCATTTCTTTGCATATTTATTTGAACTTAGCAGCTGGTCCAGGTTTAACAATGGCCCCTGTGAATTGTGATATAGATTTAATTTGGCTACTGTGATGCAACAAACTTGTTTTAATGTGTGTTACATATTAAGGTGTATCCCAAACAACAATTTCAAGCTTTAATTGGCAGCTTTGCACATTGATGGCTCCAGATAATTTGCCTAATGCTGTGTTTGTGTAATGAGCACAATGTGAAGTAAAATGGCTCTGTGCTGCTGCTTTTGTTTTGATAGTTAGTGCAGGTAGAGTTGTTAAAGCGTTTCATTCATTGTTAGATTATTTTATTCCTCAGAAGTGCTGAAGCTTGTTTCACTGCTGCAGTAAGCTTTGTAAATTCAACAGTCACAATTTTTTTTTTTTTCTATGAAATGGGGAAATAAATCTCTTGCATCTTGAATTAAGACAACTAAGGCTACGTTTGACTGTTTGGAATACAGACTCAGTCTTCGTGGGGAGACCAGGTGTTCTGCTTTCTGCGGGGCTGCCCAGCATTTTGCCACTTAGTGTGAAATGAGACGCTACCCTGCATTTATTTGGCTCTTGTTTCCGAAAATGTAGAGGTAGACCCTCTCAAGACTTGGCTTTTGTCCAATAGCTAAGTAGAAAGCAAGTGAAGACTTTGGACTGGCAAATACAAACTGTATTCTATGACAAACTGTATAATATATATGGACATATTGTCAGTGATGTCATCCATTTGTTTCTGATACAGAGTTTTTAAGCCTATCGTCGGTGGGGGCCATGAAGGAAAAGCTGAACTCAATCTAACTTTTTTGAGTTTGGATATGGCAACAAGGTGAGCCTTTGGCCTCTTTGCAGACAGCTACAGAAACAAGTCAGCCATCTTATATAGGCAAAACTTGCTAGTTATATAACCTCAATTCCTTAAAAAGTCACCTTCTGTACAGTTTTGGGGATAGAGAAAAAAGCTACCCAGACCAATTTTTTTTCTTATTTTAATAAACCAAACTTTTAAGTTTCTATATTTGCTCTAAAATCACTATTTTGTCTGGTGTATGTGGTTTTGGGAGTTTCTGCAGCCAGCCTCAAGTGGACTCAAGCTGCTTGGATGCACTTGTCAGTGAGATATTATGGGGAATTTGACAGAGAAAAGAAGATACAGCTTCAACAAAGTCTGTAAAAGTTGGTGGAGGATGAATCCTACAAATTTCTTTGCAGCATTCGCAAGAGGTCGTCTTTATATTCTATAAACTGCACATGGAGGATGACACGGCTTGTAGCAACAATTTACGGATACATTCCTCTGGAAACCGAAAGAGGGGTTGCCAAAAAACAAGCATTCCTGCACAGTGCAGCAATCATAAAGGTCAGCAGACTGTAGCAGGAAGCTAGCTGTGGTCAATTTCCTGGAATTGGAATTTGTAAAAACAAATTTCAAACGGACATGAACTTAGTTGCCATAACTGCAGATGACTTAGCAAATATTGTTTAACAAAGCCTCTCAGCTGTAGTTTTGCCCAAAACAAAAAAGGCATGCATCCATAATATTCAACAGCTATTGAATTGTTTTACCTTGACTTGTGCCAACACTGGAGGCTGACCTGTTTCTCTGATTATAGAGTACAAATTTATGGTGACAGAAAATACTCTTCTATAAAATAAATTTCTTCCATCTCTGACTTGTCCTGCTCACAGATTAAAGGAGTGTAATTTTTTAATGAAGAGTAGAAGTATGCATTTGAAGCAAGCATTGTGGGCTGCAAGCATACGTTAGAAAGCTATTGGACGTAATATGTGTTGGCACAATGGTATTTGTGAAACTTTTCCAAATTAGGAGAGCAGAACTTGCAATTTTTTTTATGAAAATCTACAAAAGGAAGGAAATTTTTTTCTTGATGACTTCCAATTGTTCTGCAGAGCTGAACAAAAATACAATTTATACTTGTAAACAACACTGCAATCCAACTCCAACTCCCAACATTAAATACAAGATTTCCTTTGTGAATCTCATACTCTGTAGTCAGCTTCCTTTCATTTTGTCAAACGGAGACAAACAACATAGAACAGGTTATTGCTGATGAGATATTGTGTCCAACCTTCACAGGTTTCATTGCAGCATTGTTGCACTGGGTTGCACTAGAATTCAAAGATTTTGAAAACTTGTCAGCCTCATATCATTTACTTTGTGTCTGTTATGCAACACTCATTATATGGAGTGTAACGGCTGGTCGAAAAGTTGGGTTAACTTTAGTCTCTTTACTTTCTGATCCAACAAGAGCTGACTAAATGAAATGTCAACAAAAATCCTGCCAACATACAGCCCACTTCAGTATGGACACACAACCAGAAATGGATGAGCACAACTGTCAAACAAGTTGTGGGCGGAGGATGTGAGGGTATTTACAAGCCATTAATGAACACATCCTACGCCTGTGTCTCCCAAAATTGATATCGACTGCCAAGATTTAGCAAAAGTTGCATATACTTAAAAGCTATATCCTTGACTTGCTAGTTTGAGTCTGTCGACTTGGAAGGAAAGAAGACAGAGTGTGTGTGTGTGTGTGTGTGTGTGTGTGTATATGTATGTGTGTGTGTGTGTGTGTGTGTGTGTGTATGTATGTGTGTGTGTGAGGTTGATGTATGTTTTTGTGAGCATGTGCATTCTGAGATGTGCATGCTTCAGTACGCATGGGCTGTGTGAGTCTTGCCTTCTCTCTCGTTTCGCCTCCGGCTTTCTGATGGGGCCACTGGAATCAAATCAAATCAAGTCAAACTCATTTCATGCCCTCCCCAGCACCCACCTCACTCCCCACCCCCACCCTCAGAGGAATTCCTCTGACGTCTCTGGCACCAACAAAAATATAAGATGACATTAAGGGAGCGTGTAAACATCCAGCTGAGCGCCCAGGAGGACGACACAGAACACATGCCTGCATGCACACACAAACACACACATACACACAAATATTGCTATGTAAAGATAATTCAAAGCTGTGGCAAGTGACAGGTTGTGCACATTATGTTCCTTCCTCTCTACCCTTGTGGTCCCACAATGCCTAGTTGAAAGGACCTCTAGCCCAGCATGTACATCCTTTTTTTTTCCCAGGAGACAGCATATAATGAGAAAGCCCCATTATGGGTCCAGGAGGAGCCAGTGTCTCTGCTGCTTCTGCTGCTACAAAAGTTACCCGTGAGGTCCCTCTCTTTGTTAGTTAAGGAGGAGAGCAGTGGCAGACATGCCTTGCTCCCTGCTTGTTAGCCAGCAGTAATGACTAGGCTGTGGGGAGCCAGGCCACCGGGCCAAGGCGCTGGAAGTCTGTTCCCCTCTGCTGGCCCTCAGCTCACCGTCAGTAAGGGGAACAGAGGCAGACAACACGGCGAGCGCACTGGGAGGATCATATGTGACAGACTGAGAAGGCAAAGATGAAGCACATGGTGGGGATTTCTACCTACAGATGAACCAGGACCAGACTAAACTATTACTGCATCTCACACTGCCACAGACTGGATCAATCCTAGCTGACACTACATCAATGCAGACTTTGTCAAAACAAACCTTGTTGGCGCATACAGTTCCCTAGTGTCAGTCCAGCGATAGGAATATCTGAGCTAAGGTGTTGTTTTAATTTGAAGACTTTGAAATAGATAAGAGGTTAGCTTAGGAACTCTCAACAAAATAAAGTTAAAGAACAAAGTTTTCTCAAACAAGCAAAAAAACTTTGAGCACAGCCAAGTTGCCTCACTAATCTTTGGGTCCCAGTCCAATATTGAAACCTGATATCAGTCCAATACTAGCAGAAAAAGAATATCAGATTATTTTGGCCTGCATTCAAGTAACTCATTCCAAACTCCGCACCAGCAGCACTTGATCCTTGCAGAGTTCACGTGATCACACCAACAACATATGCGAAGGTACTGACAAAGCATCAAGAAGAAGGGGTGATGTTTGCCTGTAGTGGCGGTTGTTTTTGTTTAAGTCAGAAAAGAGCATTGCAGCTGAGTGTAGTATTTGTCGTGCACAAGTTTCCTGTGATGGAATGGAACTGGACAAGCCTTGAATACGTATAAATAGAGGTGGAGGTCACTCCATACATGATATTGTATCAAACTAATATTGGTATTGGCAAATACTCAAGACTGCAATATCAGTATTGTATCAGAAGTGAAAATGCTGTATTGGGAAACCCCTGTGTTTTGGGTCTTGTCCAGATGATATTTACCCATCTATGATTCTTGTTCTGTGTTCTTCAACAGAGGGGAAACCACAATGAGTGGATCAATAATTCATGAGAGGACACGAGCTAAAATCACAAAGCTGCTAGAACACAGACAGGTCTTTTTGCTACCCACTGTTGAAGGGACCTGTGCATGTCAGGTCATAATAACTCTCCTGATAAAAGTGCTGCAGGCTCATAAACATTGCTCAGTTGGACGGACTGAATTTCTAGCACACACATGCAGTTGAGTCCAGTTTTGTTTTTCTGTGCTGATTATGAAACAATCAATGCTGCCTGAGGGTTGGATTAGCAGTTGAGGAAGCGTTTGTTGCTCAGCTTGGCTTCTATCGATAGGCTGTGACAGGGATGTTGTTTTGAGCCATGGCAAGAAGGCTAAGGGAGAGCAGAAGCTGCAAACATCAAATAAATATATCAAATGAAATATTCATAGCACTTAGGGTACCGGAGAAGATGGCAGCATTTTTATCTCTTATTATGAACATTTTTTTTTTTGCTTAGCGGTGCCTCAGCTCACATCAATAACCTCCATTTCTTTCAGTGGATAGCAGATTGAGTACACAACTGAGGGAAACTTACAAACAACATCTGCACCAGTGGCAACTAGGCACTCCCTCTGCACCTCGTTCTCCTGCCAAGTCCGCCTACGTTCCCTCTCATCTGCTCAGGCCATCATCCCTGCTGCTCCTTCATTCCTGCTTCCACTGTCGTTGCCTTGCAGAAGACCCATCTTTTATCTGGGCTGTTGACTTAGCACAGACCTTGCCGTTATGGCACTGTGAATTCACTCGCATGGATTCAAGCAGAGCTAACTGCAGTGCCAAAACACAAAAGGCAGTGCATTATTGATTGTGTTTGTGATCTAACCTTGGTGCTCAGGAGCAGCTTTTCTCCTCCCCCTCTTCCTTGTGCCCATACATAATTTCTGCAGCAAAAGTGATTTTTTTCCCCTCCTCAAATTCTGGGAACGTTGAGGGATTTTAACTCTTACTGTTCACCGGGCAGTGGATTCTTGGTATGGACCAGTCGATGGTCAGTATTTCAGACTGAAAGAAAGTCTTCACTGGAGTAAAAGGAAATATTTCTCTGATAAATAGATTCCATCATTCAGGGGGATGTCCTTCATTTGGCATGCATAACTCCTGGAGGGGGAAATACATATTCAATCTCGCACCATGAGTGTCAGTCACACCACAGTTAACAGGCACATGACAGCTGGACACCGTGGATGGCTGGTCACACACTCGTAGAACAGAAGTTGCAAGCAACCAACGGAGGTGAAAGCCCAACCCCTGCATGGGTGAACTGTAAGAAGCAACAAACAACTTCCTGTCCTAGAAGACAAATGATAGACTTCCTCTGCCGTCACTTGACTGCTGACAAGACGTGAATAAAAAAAGTACATATTACATTTCTATTGTATCAAATAGAGAACATTTTGGACATGTAGAGTCCTCGAGCAAGATGAAGGACACAGAGTCTCCCCCCCATAGGACTTCTTTCAGCTGATCCTCCCAACCGGAAGGGATGCTGTGTGTCATTGATGTGTTATTGAAACAAGGAGGCAGCTGCTCCCAGTTGGATCACAATGTCCCACCAGCGGTTGAAGTGTTTCGTCTCCTCCTTCACTTACAGCTTTCACAAAGTCATGTCATGTAAACTCCTCTGCTGGCTGCACCAAGTCTTAATAAGGCCCCAGTGGTGTGTTAACTAGTTAGAGAGTTATGCTCTGTTTTGCAGCTTTGTAGAATTTTATTTTTCTGTTTTCCTATGTGAAAGACAGAGGGTGTTTGAAGGTGTGATTGCATCAGCTAAGCGGTGGCACAGCCTGGTACTCTGTAAGTTGAGTTTTCTTCATCTGCTGTTAGTCAATGTGATTCAAGTAACAGGTCCTGCATGGTGGCCAAATGCTTAGAGAAGAGCAACGTGTTGCCTGTTTTTGAGGATCTGTTAATAGAGTCCAGGAAACACAGTGTGCTGGTATTTTCTCTTAATCACATTTAGGAAACCTCATCCCCAGAGGTGAGGAGGGTTTCTTTTTCTCAATGAGGCACAATCCTGTGCTTCTTTTTTCAACTTATTGTCCTCCAGAGGAATGCAGAGTTGAGCCGTTTAGGGCCAGGCCTGAATGACTACTCTAAAAAAGCCTCTAGTTATGGGAAGCCACAGAGGGAGTGTTTGCACTGCAGCCTGTAATTGTCAGTTTCATTACACTAACAACCGATGGTAAATCTGAGTCCAGCAAGTGGAGGCTAGATGTAGTGAATAGGATCAGTAACTCTGTAAGAGGAGGAACCCTTGTGGATTGTTATCTTGTAACACAAGAATAAACTCTTGAACCAGTCCTGAGGAGTTTTGCCAACCAAAGACTCCCTCTGTAGTATACATGTAAGTGTTACGCAAGCCTGGAGGGGGTGTTCTGAGGCGGCCAGTTTACTAGTGGAAGTTTATTTACTGAATTACTGACTAAAGGTCAGAAAACCATCTAAACTTAGCACAATTTATTGAACACCACTAAACACAGGATTGTAGCATCTGAGGGCTGCGATGTTGGTTTGCAGAGTGTGGATAGAGTAAGCAGAGCCACCAGGCTTCTATCATCCATACAACAAAGTACTCCAAATAAAGTAGTTTTATGCCAGTTTATGCAAAATACTACTGAGGTAATCCAAACCACCACACTACAGGTAGGGGTGTCCCAATACAACCTTTTGATATGATACTGATACTACAGCCTGGAGAATCGGCAGATACCAATACTGACCTGATACAATATCTGCATGAATGGTGTGACATTCTATTTGTAGGTCTTGAAGGCTTCAATAAGTCGAGGGGGACTATTTGTAGTTAAAATGTATTAAACTTCCCCAGTTCTGTGCCACAACAGAGAAGTTTTACATGACAAGTTTTGCATTTAGCAGCAATGTCTTTTTTTTGGATTTAATAAAAAATACTGGCAATATCACCACTGCTCCTTGTTACTTTGTTGGCACCTGTTGGACTGCGGTGCTGAGTGCCTGTATCTGAGGTTTTGGATATGTGCCAATATATTTATGACCAATATACAATATCAATAGCCAATTGGGACATCCCTCATTGCAGGGCCTAAAATAATGTAAATGTTGATGATTTTTTTAAGTGATTAATAATACTGATGTTGACCTGAAGGGGGGACATCCCAAATCTGATTAATATTACAGATTTACAAACAGGTCACATCAAGTGGAAAGGACATTGGCGCCAGAGCTGAAATCTTGAGCAGACAAATAGACAAATCGAGTAGGGGTGGAGGAGAAGTCAGGCAAACGAATGGGCTCGAACCCGAAGCTGGAAATACATTGTGACAGGGATAAGAAGCTCTGTCAATATGGCATGAGAGAGGAGGTCTTAAGAGAGCACAGGGAGTGATTGCAAGCACAGGTTACACGGTGTAAAATATGGATTTTAACTTGAAATTGTATCCAAACTCAGCAAAAACTCCAGTAATTTCTGACTAATCTCCTTGCAAACTCTGTTACATCCGATCCCCCTTGAATCCCAACATCGCTAAGTAATTTCTCATTAAGCGAGAGCAAGAGTATTTAACGATTTCAAACAATCCTGTCCTAAAGCAAAGCAATTAAACGGGAAATTCAGTGCAAGCTTACCCGTGTCTGTTCAAGGCAGGTCCCTGTGGGTTTTGGGCTTTAATGTCAAGCTCTAACAAAAAATTTGTAAAGACGAGGAAGAGGAAATGGAGTTAAAAGGAAGCAGGCAAAGGCAGAATAAAGCAATAGAAAGTGGAACAGAGAGTTGAGAGGAGGACAGCAGTCAGGCAGGAGCACAGCACAAAAACACCCATCTCAAGTTGTCAATTATTAATTTCGTAGTTGGCTTTAACATTATTCGTGCAAGTCACCGCGCCATCAGAGGGGCCAATATGGACGGACCATTGCATGCGGCTGTCGGCAAATTCCAGTTTCTCATTTCATCTCGCATGCACGCCTTTGGAGTGTGGGAGGAAACTGGAGCACCTGGAGGAAACTCAAAGGGAAGAGCAGACGCAGAGGGCGAAGACGATACGGAAAAGAACAGAGCTGAGAGTCAGGGGTGTCTTGCCGAAAGGCTGACTATCACTGAGCAGCCAGACCGTTTTCAGCGCCTGGAGAGTTGAGTTTTTAGCGCATTAATACTGGGACAAAGAGTCATTTTTAAAGGCTTTAAAGAATTTCTTTAAAGAATTTGGCTTTTCAAACACAAGGAATGGCACATTATTCAAGAAGTCCATTGTTTTCTTACAAATGACCTTAAAGTTGTTTTCTAATCAACTGTCTCCAGATGTTTTCACTTGTTTCAAAAGAGCAGAATTTTAAGTCTGAACCCACTACAGAGAATGTCACTTGTTACCTCAGATGTCTTTTTGCAGTGCAAGGTTTTAAGGTCACAGGGCGAAGGCTTGAAGACAAGAGAATGGAGGTAATGTGGCAGAGAGAGAGGGGGAGCGATGAATTGGAGGGAGCTGTGTTACTGCTGTTTATAGAACTCCTTCTCTGTATTAGTCAGGACTCGGAGGCCCTCAGGGAACACTCCTCATCTCCCCTTCTGCCTGTGTCTACAGCCGCCATCTTTCTTCCGATTTTGCACTTTTCCAACCGCTCTCTATGTCTCATCTCGTGTCTTTCCCTGTGACTGCTTTTATTTTCCGATTTTCTCCTCATCTGGGCATTCTTGCACTGTTTACTTCCACCTACTTCTTGTTCCCAGTCTCCCCCCCCTTCCTGCTGCCAGGGTGTCCTCGCTCACATCCCTCCTCCCTGCCTCCTCTCTTCCCTGGCCATCACTACAGTGTTCTTGCTCGGCTTCAGAGAGGACGCTTTGACTTGTGACAGTGGGGGGGCTACTCTTGCCTTGAGCCACGCTTTAATGGGAGTTAACCGTCGACTGTAAATTCTGTCGTGGAAGATGAGTGAAGAAGGGAGTGTTCATGAGTTGGGGTGCACTTCTTATTGTGCTGGAAACGTAACTTATTGCACGAGAGACCGCTGAGCCGCCCCGCTGTTCTCGTCAATCTCGGCCTTTATTGGTAGATTGCGAAGGGACTTCAGGATCATTTTTTATCACTGTCTACCTTTGTTGCTGGTGTCCCTTAACCGCTGGCTTCAACCTCAGACACTTTTCTTATGTGTACTCACTGCGGTGCCATCTGTCCTGCAAGGCCCATCACTCCCAATGTGGCTGCAGTTGGAGCCATTTCAGTAAAATTTCTGATACCTGAACTAGGGCTGAACAATCTGCGAAAAAATCTAATTGCAATTATTTTTCCCTTTATTGCAACTGCGATTCACTACGCCTTTATTTTTAGGTCACGCATCTCATGAGTTATTAAACAGACACAAGCAATTAGAAAAACATGCATGATGAAGCAAAGAAGGATTTTATTTTAAAAAGAAAAAACAAAAGAAGGGACTCTGTTTGCATATTCAGCATGTTTTAAAAAGTAGAAATTCATGGAAATTTCAGAAAGTGAAACCCATATACTGTATTGTCTAATTATACAAAGAGTTACGTTTTTCAAGCCTTTGATTCATGAACTGTTGATAATTATGGCTTATAATGAAAACCCCAAATTCACTGTCTCAGAATGAGTTCAATAAAAAAGGACATTTTAATCAAAAATATCCGGCTTCTTAATAATATGTTAATTTCTATGCTTTCAATACCATCTTTGCTACTTGTGACTGCTCATTCCCCATTTCAGTCACTTTTCAGTCACATTTTTTGCTGCTTTCGAACTACTTTCTGAATTTTCTCCTAATTTTCCTCATTCTCCATCCATCTTTTTGACCATTTTTGTCACCTTAAATTTACTTTTATTGCTGTTTTTGCTGCTTTTTACACTTGGATTATTGTTCTTGCCAAGGTGTTTTTCAAAAAGTTGTTTCTGTGGTTGAGCAGAGTTGAGTTACTTTGGTGAAGAGTATAAAACATCTACTGCGAAAAACTGTATTTGGTATTCTTACACATTTTAGGTTAAACAAATACAGCGCTGTTGACCATTAGAATATTGCAGCAGGCCATATTGCAATTTAAACTAATTTGCACTTTATTTCCCTACCCCAACCTGAACAAAAGAGCTGTTGGACTTCCACACTTAACCTCAGATTCACATCATCTCTGCTTTAGGTGTATTAACTGGAAACCCCACACTTTGCATACAGTTTCCTCTTCGTCTTTTTTTTTTTTTTTTTTTGTACCTCTCACTCAAGATTGCAGCTAAATTATATAGAATTGTAATCAGAATGTGAGCCTGACCACTTCCAAGTTTCAAAGGTCTGATTGTAATCTGGGCAGAATCCATATTCAGTGGATCCAGGCGTATCCCATTATGCACCGATGCATATTCCGATGATAAAATCACACAATTTAGCACAGCGTAACACTACCCCTCTCCCTGTCCTCTTTACTTCCCTTCCCCTCCTCTCCTTTCCTCTCCTCTCCTCTCCTCTCAGGCTGCTCATTTTCTGCTATTATCCCTCCTTTCTCCTCCCTCCTCTCCCCTGTGTTCAGTCAGTAAGTCATTAAGCCCCTTTTAAGTGACTGAATAAAGGTTGGCACCCTCTGTATGGGGTCACCACAAGACCCCCAGCCCTCCTCTCCGCCCCCACTTCTCCAGCTCATCTCCAGCAACCCAGGCCGTGAAAGGTCAGCCGTCGTTGGGACTCATTACGAGGAACTGAAACTGGAACAGACAGGAAGTGTGTGCGTGTCTGTGTGTGTGCGTGTGAGTCCTTTTGTGTGGATCCAAGTAGCAATATAGCTCAAGGTAGATGGATAACTCAGACCTTGAGCTTCTCCTTCCCTGTTACTCGCAAATAATGACGGTCACGCTTCTCTTTAGCTCGCTCTCTGGCATTCTCCCCACTGCTGTGCATGAAATAAATGATCAATTTATAATGATGCTTAGTTCCACAGTTTCTCTGCAATGCTCCAATCCCCAAATAAACACCCATTTATGCCCTTACACACACACACAAGCACACACACACGCGGACACTTAATGTCCTCTTGGCTCTAGGCGTGATGCATGCAGCTGGTTGAGTGGCATTGACTCTTGCTCTTTTCCCTCCTATCGCACACACAAACACACACAAACACACATATACACACCATTGCAGCCAGTTCATCACCCTCACTGACATGGTGAATTTACAATGCTGTCCTTGACCATGTCTAAGCCCTGAGATCCACCTTCACTCATCACGAGACAGATTGGGTTGGCAGGTGGGGACCCCCACCCTGGTCCCTGTTTTTATTTGGACATAAAAAGTAATAAAACAGAGGGATGATTGGTTCCTTTTTACTGCTAATCATGTGTCCCTCCGTCCCAATTAAAAACTTGTTTGCATAAACCGCTGGCACAAACATCTTCGCACGCACTGGGCCAATGAGGTGTGTGTGCAAGTGCTGGCTTTGCGTGCACAGGTCTTTGTGTCACAGTGTGAGTGCAGCTGTGTGTGTGTGTGTGTTTGTGTGAAAGCGTGTGCACGTGTATCCTGCTGTCAGCGAATTCTCCACAGAGATAACCTTGAAGGAGAGGCAGTGTGCTTAGCTCTGATACCGGATGCCAAGCTGCAGCGGGCTCAGCTTTTGCACGGCTAGAACTTCTCTTAGACCTTTAGCCACTTCTGCAAGACTTAATCCCGAAGTTGTGATGATGTGGGCTGACTCCGGCGCTCAGGTGGCGGTGCCACTCAGATAGTTGGTACTCAATGATGAAAGTGTGACACTGTGGGTACACAGCTCTCTTTGAAAGAGCTGACAGATCTTTGATTTTTTAATACTCTCTGGTAGCTGTGATTTATACATTTAAAATTTTGTATTTGCAAATACTGTCTCTGCATGGCTGAAATCAGTCATGTGTGGATGTTTTGTACAATTTAGGGCGCTGTCACTTCAGCACATTTAGAATAAACAGTTCCTAAGTTAGACATTGACAAAGCGGTTCTATACTTAACATCAACATAATATTCTAATGATCTAGAATATCTACCCATGGATTTTCCATATAAACAGCGGAGGGTGCTTTCCATCTGCAGCTTCTGTTGTTTAATGTTATTTTGTCTCCTATGACAGAGGGTCCCAATCTTTTTTAGCCTGTGACCCCTAAAAACTGTGCCGTAGATCTGCGGCCCCCAGCTTTGGGAACATATATATATATATATATAGGCCAATCAAAAAACAGACAAACGCAAGCAAAATCAAAAAAAGGCCAAAGGTATTCAATTTAGCTGGTTGGTAGAAAATTAGACCACCTCTGTATATATTTATTGCAGATTTTTTTGGAAATGTATGTCACAGCTTCTACGGTCATTATTTTGGTTTAGTCAGTTCAGGGTTATTTGAGTCCTTTCAAAATAAAAGCATGTAAGTGATGAAACCAGGGAGTTGAATAATTTAGATGTAAAGCAGTGAAAAGGTGGAAGCATCACAAATAACAGTTTAATGTGAAAGTCTGCTGTAAATGAAGCCATAAAAGCCTGGAAGAATAACTTTGATATAAACTAGATAGCTTTTACCCTACCACCCATAAAATCTTTCTTTTTTTCAATTTTAAGCTGGGCAAAGTGTTGAAAAGGGGTTCTCAAACTTGGCTTCTGCACCCCCTTTCAAAAGCAGCCAAGAATACCATTGTATGGGTGCGAGAAATTTTCAAGGACTAATGTTGGAAATTGAAATAAATAAAAACAATGCATTTCTCCAGATACTGATGATATTCTTTTTGACGTTTCAATCATCATCCACCTCATTTTCCCCAACTAACTTGTCTGGTTTCAACCACTAGTCTATTGTTTTCCTCCTGGCCTCGCCATTGTTAGCATGCAAATGTATGAACCAGGTCTCTGGATAGTTGACGTCAAGAAACGAAGGTCTGGTCAAAGCTGTTTTGCGTATATATATTTTATGAATGAATGTGCTCAATTTTGGAAATATTACATGCTGTTGATAAAGTTGTTTTAAACTTAAAGATTCTTTCAAAATGATAAATGAATGATATTGGTAAGATAAAGTATCTAATATTTCTTGTTCACTGGCATCTATCAAAAATATTTTATTAAAAATTGGTATCAACTATCTCTTCTATTCTTTAGTAAAGTTAAAGCTCCACATATCAGCTTTTTCTTTGATTTCTTCCATAACAGTGCAGATTCATCACCAGAAATGAAAAAAAGCAAAGATATGCAAGACCAGTGTTATTCTTTGTGAAGACAATTTTCCATACAAAATGGGGTGAACTTTGGACATTTCTCATCTATCTCAGCTTCATAAATGATTCAGTCTGACAACTGTGAATTCACTTCATTCAAACCTAAAACCTCTGTTATTTTCCCCAAGATCACCTCCTACACTGTGGACTCAAAACATACTAAAATTCAGCCTTGAACACTCACTGTGTGTAATTTGTGTGCACTTGTAAATCTTAACCTTCTTTCTGACTAGTTAAACCTTCAATTTTCCATAAACACTCCTCAGGACATGACCTTGGTGTGCCCTGAGTTAGCCAGGGGCTTTTAATGTGTTGTTATTAAAGCCCAGCGCAGTGGCTGGCCTTTCCTCTCCCTGTTCGCCATCTATCTGTTTTCTCCTGTTTCACCACGCTGGGCTTTCTCTCTTCCATTTAGCGTCAGTTAATGGACTTCTCCGCATTCGGGTTAGTGTTGTGAAGTAAACAGCAGCTCATGAAATATTTACCACTCATTGTGTATGTCGCTCTGTGCGTGTATGTGTGTGCAGTCGGGCATACCTAACTGAGCCAGGTGACTTCTGCGCACCCACTCGCGGATACACACATGCATATAAAACGCTGGGGGCACCCCCGGAAAGCTGTGAGTGTGTCTGCATCTCGGCTCTGGGCCAACTGAGATGTGAAAAGGAGCCGTGGGAGTGGGAGCACTTTGCCGCTGGATGAGTCAGACACTTGCTGATATTCATATTGATGAAAAAAAAACTGAGTAGCACTCATTTAATTGGAATGTTTTTCGTTGCAAATGGCAGGAGACAGGGGAGCCAACATTTCAGGTTACAATCCTTCAGCCTGGAACATTTGGGCGTTGTTCCGCTTTTTGGATTGAATACATTATAAATCCTTCATCCTCTGTCATGTCTTTGTTGGATCAGTTACTGTGGAGTGTTTTCAGTGGTTGTACTTGTGTTTGAAACATGTCACGTTGTGTTCCTGACACGATGTCATCCGTCCTTTTGGGAACAAGGGTAGAGCCTGCAAGGTCGTTGCTTTGAACCTCCTGGAAAAAAAAAAAAGCCAGAAAAGCTGCTCATTTTCCATTTTGTAGGGGAACACGGCAGCAGCAGGCTGCTATCAGGTGGAAATGAGCCTAGCTTTATGGCTATAAAGAAGGCTGTTTATCAGGAACAGCTTGCTCAGCAAAGCATCGCTGGATAAATAATGGTTAAAAATTGCTGCCAGAGTTGAAGTTGATGTTTCTCCTGCTGCTTTTCTGGAGTTCAAACACCTGCAAGCTGCCTCCCTTGATACTGAAAGTCAGACCTCTCAAGCAAAACCGGTTGTATACTAGTAAGAAAAATTACAGTTATAAATAATGCAATTTCTCCCATTGGCATCCTTGTTATGCTGCTAAGCAATACCACCTTATGCTCTTGCACCTGCTGCTTCTCCTGCCATAAAAGGTAAAACATCTTACTGCCGTTAAAGTCATCCCGAGCAGCGCAGCAGTGAAGATGTTAAGTGACACACATATGGTGTATGTGACACGCTCTCTCGTAACATGGAGGGGCTGTGTTAGTGTAATGGAACCATCTTTATCTGGTTTTCATGCATAATTCAGTGGTGAAGATTTCATTCCTGTGCTTATTGCCAGGAGACGAGAGCGCGTTGATAGATGACCTCTGCTGCAGCCTGAGTCACGCTGAAGATGAACCAGCGGGTCATCTCTGCTGCCCCCTCAGGCTACTACATGTCGCTGCAGCACAGAAAGAGTATTTATGACGAGGGTCAACTGTCTGCCTCACGGTCCTGCTTGCACTGAACTGTACCGGCCTTTACCTTGCTGTCACGGCAAGGTGAGGAGCATTGTGGGGGAATGGTGGTGTTGAAACGCAAGGTCGAGAGGATGATTTGGAGAGCGAGTGTGTGCTTTAAGGAGACAAGAGGGCCAATTTGTGAACAGCGAGGTCTGCTTAGTCTTCACTTTTAAAGAAAAATAAGGACTTCAGATTCTGAAAAGAAGGAATGGCATATTTCATTTTATCGGAGTGGCTTAGTCCTTACATTCATATCGTCACTTTACTTGAAATCTGCTGGGGGAAAGCTGCGTTAAGGAAAGCAGAATAAAGAGAGTGACACTATACGGCCAACTTTGCTAAAACTCCAGTGTCAGCAAATCTGTCACCCAGACCAACTTAGAGATGATTGTGCACCGTGGGAAACTTTAATATATTTATACAAGTGACATCATTATAATTTCTATTATTTATAATGCCCGTTCATTGCGACTCCGGGGCAGATATGAAAGGTTTGAGGAAATGAAAAAATTGTCAGCGCTCATTTCACTCTGGCTGAATCTCTGGTGGTATCTTTGGCAGTTAGAGAAAAAAAAAACTGCAGTGAGGATAATTTTCTCTTTAATCGAGGCACATTCTGCTGACACAGGGCTCAATGGATGTCTCCTCTTTCCTTCAGTTGTGACACATAGCAAGCTGAAGCTATCAAAGGACGGACCCTGAATGCATCACAGGCGGGGATGAGCTAAAAGGCATGTGGAAAAGAAATCATTAGATCTTCTTTCACTTTTCCTCTCATGGCTGTAATTTGAAACAAGAATGTTTTTTTTGTTTTTTCACCCTCTGAAATAGAGTACGTCTCTTTAGTAACAATTACTGACTGCTTGAAGTAATTAACTACAAGCTGTTGATCCCAAGTTCTGTTACCTAACCTTTGTGCTCTTTGTGCTCCCGCTAATGTAACCAGATTAGCTCAAAGTGTTCCACCCAATATTAGGGAGAATTTACTTTTGCTATTTATAGCGCATTAGTCTGTGCAGCAATTTCACCCAAAGTGTGAGATCAGCACACTCCACTGCCGTTTCCAACAATCGAAAACCCATATTCCTGACCTTTAGTGTGAAGGATGTGTTTTTCAATGAGCCTGGTATTATATACCTGATTATGCAGATCGTTTAGCATTGCCCTTGATGTTAATGATGTTAGCTTGTGTTTCAAGGCTATTAAAGGGGCGTTCCAGTGATTCAGTATCGCTCTTCTATCTAGTTGAGGGACCTGCACCAGACGAGTTTAAAATTGAATTAGTTAAATTAGACAGTATATAGGTAAGGTTATTCAGACTTTGGGTCCATTTTGAAAGTGAAGCATCAGGAAAGCTGGATCCTACATTTCCCTTTACTGCAACTTCTTTTTCTTTGATACTCTTTTTCTGTTAGAAGTGACTGGTTCAAATCCAGGCTATAGCCATTTTCTGAAAGTCTTACCCACTCTCTAAAGCCTACAGTTTTCATATTTTGCTCATCTCTCTCCATCCATTCATATTGTGGCGCAAATGCCAAAAATAATTTAAAATCTATATCACTTTTATTTTATTCCAACCACAACATAGTTAAGTGAGCCTGAGGCTTTTAGCCCCCTAGCAAACAACCATAACAACAGACCTTAATTATGGAAATTGAATTATATGTTTTAACTATACACTCTAATTGAGTCTAATATCATGTCTGTGCTGTCATCTATTTGTTTCAACGGAGGTTTCAATTAAGCAAGTCATGGCTTTACTTGGGCAAAACTTGTAAGTTTAATAACTTCAAAGAAGTTATCAAAAAAATCCCAGTTTTTTCAACAGAGTTCTACTGTGCTTTATTAATGTATCACAGTCTTTTCTTGGTTGTAGTGTAAAAAGAAGTTATTTGGAACACAGTGTTAGCCTTATAAAATCAAAGTAGATGCTGAGCAAAAAGAAACTGCAGTTTTTTGCACATGTACATTAGCTGCATTTTTCAAGCCTGTAGGTTGCTACTGTTCTGAGCGGCCATCTTACTTTCCCTGCTGAAAGCTGTGTTCATACTAAATTGCAGCTGGAAAGCAACTTAAAAACAAAACATTGCAAAATGGCTGCAGCCTATGTAACACTTTCACGATTTAAGGCGTCTCACCCGTAAACATGAATGTTATCGTCTTTTCTTTTTCCTCACTGAAGTTTTAAGAACTTTACTTCATAACCTTCCTACTTTTACAGTTATGTTTCTCTCCCTCTAATCTTAATCTCCAAACCATGGAACAATGGAACAACAAACTCTCACAATGTAACTAAAGTGATTACATTCAAACAAGGTTTTCTATCTTGCTTTAATACTGGTCATCCCAAAAAACTGAGAGCCAAATCAGAGCTAAATCTATACTTCACTTTGTGTTTTGTCAGTTAATCTATTCAATGTACAGACTTGTCAACAATGAATTACTTTTTTATGTGATTTGCTCCTTAATTATCAAACTGCCTGATTTCTGCTGATTATGTTATAGTGGTAAAATTTATGATATTCTTGAGCTTTTGCCTCTTTTATCTGGAATAATATCACTGAGTAGGCCATTAACTGCGAGGAGTTCATGATAATTTCCCCAGAGTTCTATTAATACAGCAGCAATATATAACTGGCTTTGCTTGACTTTCAAGTAAGCACAACACTAGCTAGAAGTGTTATCTTTAAAAGATTCCCGTATCCTATTTGGCAGCAGTTGCCAGCCTCATCCCACTGTTTTATATATATCAGTTTTAGTCTACTGAACACAAACCTCATTACGGCTCCTCAAACACAGTGACAAGGGCTTTTGCGGGCTTTCTTTTAGCAAAGTCCCAGTTGTGCATTAGCTGGTGGAGTGCTACCCTCTTGCAGCTCTTATTTTCCATAATAAAACACAGCTCAGCACATCTTTGTGCTGCATACATAAAGAGCCACCCTAGTGTCAGCCTAGGTTAGCCGCAACAGGATCAACGGTGAGGAAAGAACGTCTGTGCAGATTTTAATAATCCTGCATCACTTCACGAGAAATGAGGAGCATACATTGAACCTCACTGTTTAAAGCGATCTTAGTTGGATGATTTTCACAAGCGAAGCATGAAAAGTCTCTCTGGAATTACAGCACAGCATCATTTATGTCCTACATATCGACTCGGCCCGCCATGGTAAACATGATGTGCTATCGTTAACCTACTTCTATGCTGCGAGGCAAACCCCAGCAGGAACACTTCCTCTCTCTAAAAACACTCAGATCCAGAAACACAAGAGACACTGCGATGTGTCAATCAACCCCACCCTACCTCACCGCAACCACCACTCACATAAAGTCTAAGTTGTTTGGCATTATTCCAGCGCACTGTGGTACACGCTCAAAGATGATAGCACTCATACTCGCACTCTCTTAAATTTTTTGCACTCACACACCTGCCAGTCTTCATCCCATCACACGACCAGTCTCTGCTGCATGGCAGGGCTTTGTTGGGGAGTTGACAGCGAAGGTTGCTTCTTAAACCCAGCACGCGTCCATCTCCGTCTCCCCCGCTGCTCTGCAATGAAGGGAAGTGATGATCCAGGGATTTTTTCATTCCCTCTGCTCCACTGAGCTCACCGTATCACCTTGACAGTGTTGCATTCTGTCACGAAGGCTTCGGGGATGGCAGCGGGCACTTTGGGGAGCAGAGAATGCTCGGGAGGTTTTTTGTGGGATTTAGCCATCTCCAAACAAATCCATTAACGGGCGGGCTTAGTTGTGCTTTAACTGGGAGAAAGGGAGGAAGTGGGAGTTGCTTGTTGTAGGCTGTGATTGAGAATGCAGCAGAGGAATAAAGATGTATGTTTAGTCATGTATGCCTCCTTTGTGTGTCTGCAAACAGACAGGACATGGCAAATGGAACATCTCTGTCCTGCCTTGACAGCAGTGCAGCATGGCTATGGGATTGCACATCACCGTGTTAATGCAAATTGCAGTGTCATGCTGATCAATCCTGCAGGCTGCTGAGACAGGGTTATGTCGGGATCAGTCTGCTCCTTGGCCTGTATCTGTTCGTCTGTCTGCCCCGCTCTGTGCTTTCTGATGAACCATGTTTCATGCTCCATTCACCTCTTAGGGAGAACTTGTCTGTCAAGCTTGAGGCTTTGCTTGTTGCCTCAGTCATTTTACTTTATTTTAAAGAATGTGGACAAAGATTTCAGAGGCTCAGTCAGTTAAAAACAGTTGATTATGACTTAATACCTACACCCTATTTAACAACCAGTAGGGGGCAAATCATGAGCCATGCACCAAGAAGTCAGTGTTCATCTGTTGTGTTGTCAGTTAACCCCTGTCAATCAAGTAACATGATGTTAGAAAGGATTTTCTTTGGACAAACTCTAAAATCCAGCATCCATGCCAACAAATCAGTCGGTGCATCTCAAGTTTTTTTACTTAAGGAAACACTTTCCCTACAAGTTAATGTTCTCAGTTGCTGGTTAATATATAATATTTCATTTGCAAACCATTGTGGCATCGAGAGTTTAGTGTATTATAAATCTACCTTTGATTAGCAAGTTGCTGCCAGAGCAACTTGTCCCTTGTGTAATGAGGCAAAAAAAAAGTGTGTATTTGTTAGGGATAGGTGTAGATTTTCAAAGCGTCAAACAATTGTTTCTGATTTATTTTTTATTTAATGTTATTTATTTAAAATCATTTGGCCAGGAAAGCAAAATTGAAATTAATTTTTATTTCACAATTATGTCCTGGCCAAGACAGCAGCAGATCACCATATCCATTGTGACAGCAGAAAAATCATTTTTCAAAGTATTTACAACCTGATGCATCATCCTCCAACTCCTTCATTCCATTTTTAAACAGATTTGGAGAGACCTGCTCCCTCAGGCCCAACTCCTCTTGCAACAGGTTTCATGCTGCAGGTGCCACATATCTAAGACTTAGTTTCAAGTCATATTTCAGGAAAACACAGCAAAAGCAGGTCTTCTAAATCAGGCACAGAGAGAAAACTGTAAGTTCCAGCTGGTCAGCTTGATATTATCACATAAGAAGGAGGGAAGCCAATTAAAAATTGCTTCACAAATGAGGGCATGCCAGGAATTTTGTCTTCAAAATCTAATAGACAACAAAGGCCAACCAACTGGAGAATACAGGTCACCGCTATGAGCTTAAGATGTGTAATAAACCACTTGCTCCATGATATACAGTGTCTGGAGAGTGAAGGCATCACCATGTACAACACATGACTGTAGTCAGTAGAGACCATAGTCGAGTGGTGATGAAATTTGCATGTTATTTACAAATATTCCCTCTCTGCTCCTTTTATACATCATGTAGTTCTTATCTGTTGTCTCAAAGACTAAATTTAATGCAATGAGGTCAACCTGAAACCACGTATTTCTTTGTTTCTGCAGGACACATCTGTGATACGAGAAAGTGAAGAACAGAAGGATACAGCCAGACGGTGTGGGACAGGCTGGTCAACGGGGAGCTGGTTGGAGGGGAGATAACACCATCCAGGCTGTCAAAACACTGACTTCCAAACAGGGTGGCCATGCTTTAGCACACACAGAAAGCGTTGGTTGATCGCCGGAGATACAGCCACTACTGATTCCTGGAGTCAAAGCTTGCACATCCTCCTCTCGCCTGTCATTCACTGTACACCACCCCCCTGCAGAGATGCCAAGGTTGGCACTGTGGCACTTGTGGTGACGGGGCGCAGAGTGTGTGCACACATCTGGCAGGCAAGCCGGTGGGTTTGGTGGCTGCACAGGCACACCAACACGCGTTTTCACAGTGGGCGAGGCTGAACCATGCGGCCCTGGGCAGGTTCATGGCGTTGGATTACCCTGGTGCTGTTGGCCTGGGGCACACTCCTCTTCTACATTGGTGGTCACTTAGTGAGGGACAGCGAGCACCCGGAGCGGTCCAGCAGGGAGCTGTCCAAGATCCTAGCAAAGCTTGAGCGGCTCAAGCAGCAGAATGAAGACCTGCGGCGCATGGCTGAATCTCTCAGGTAACAACAGTGTGGAACTGTTCTTTTCTGTTTGAATTACTTGTTTAAACCTGAACTAAATTGAGGCTAGAAACCACTGAGGTAAGTCAGGAGTTTAGAAAGAGGAGATTCACTGCACTCAAGATACTTTTTAATTATTTACTCCAACACCATATCCAAATTGAAAAACAAAACAAAAGTAAGATAAAAAAAAAAAGAAGAAGTAAGAGCTGAGCATTCAAGTAAACTAGCATAATGAAAGGTTTGCAGAATATTTCAGCAGCAAACATAAACAGTAACAGCTGTAGCCCTTATCCCTTGCTGTTCCATCAAGAAATCAGGACTTTTCCTGAACTTCTGCACAAGTAGAAAATCAATGCTACTTTAGAATATGATTGCTATGTCTTAAATGCATCAGGTTTGTTTAAGCTCATGCTGCAGCTTTTTAACTTTCTTATTTTTTTTCACAAATGTATGGTCAGTGATGGCGCAGTACATCATTCTTTTAAATTTCTGCAAAGAAGCCTATTAAGTCCATTTTCCTGCCAGTCCAATCAGTGTAATTAAATTATCAAATGCCAGAATGTTGCTCAGCATTTTTTTCCTTAAGTTTTTTGTGAATATTTAATCTGCCTCTGATTAAATCAGCATCTTGAAACATGTACTGTTAAACAAACGCTGCCGCAAAGTTTCATCAAAAGCCGATCAGTGGTGTATGTGTGCGCGTGTGTGTGTGACAGACAGATGGATGGACTGTCGCACACCTCACCAGATTTCATTGTGTTATTTTTTCTGCAGACAATAGCACATTGCAGAGCCCATTAACCACGCAGCATCACTCACACATTCAAGCCATGTGTAATAGAGAGACAGATGGTTCTGCTCTTATCTCCGCATGCTGACAGCGATTCTCTTTACACATAAACACAGAGCCTGTTCATGGGTACGTGTGTGCGTGTGTGTGTGTGTGTGTGTGTGTGTCTTTGAGTGTGCCAGTGCATGTTCTGGGGATGCAGTCGTGTGTCCTGCTGTGCTTCACATTAACAGGGAACTCGATGCGTCAGATGTAGCCATCGCTGCTCCTCTGTGATATTGGGATTCACTTTGATGCAAGGCCCTCATCAGGGCACACACTAATGCAAAAAAAGGACACGTCCACGTTGCTTCAGACAGCTGGTCTCTGATTAAATCCCTTGCTTTTGCAATTATTCAGGATTGGCTCAAAAACAAAGGTGGAATTCATGGCGTAAAGAACAAGTGCAGCTTTCAGTCAACCAGTGTCCAGATGGGTCCCTGACACACTGCACGCTTGTTGCTTGTTATTGAGTTCGCTTGTTGATCTGGGACCAAGGCCTCTGCAGTTGTTTACTGGAGCAGCAGCACTACACTGCCTTCTCAAGTCCCTGTAAGCTACAGCTAAGTATCCACCACAGCAAACACGGAGCAGGAAACCGCCTTGCTGAGGTTAGGCATTATGAGCTATCGACAGAGACAGGGGTTGGTTTGTCCCCTGTTCATTTTTTTTGCCTTTCCTGTTGCTCTGTTTGTGTGTCTGAGTGTGTGCAGTGGTCAGATATAAGCCCAGGAGAGAACTCCTGCACCACCCCATCATGTTGTGTCTCTTATCCTTATATTAAGTCCTAATCGACGCAAAGAGGCTGTTAGCGAGCTGCCCATCATTCCTTCCACTTCTACAACCTCTCCCTTTGTCTCCTTCTGTTCCACTCCCTTCTCCTCCTCCTCCTCCACAGCCTCATTCAACCACCAAACTGCTGACAGAGGCATGGCATCCAGCCAGACTCTGGCCGCCTGGTTGTCACTGACTGACTACATAACCACTCAGAAGCAAACTGATCGACCAGCTCACTGCACGACTAACCCAATCTGCTAACACGTCCTGCAGATTTGGACTGAGAACATGAATCCCTGGACTAGCACTTTGCAAGCATCCTGCAGACATTTGATAATGAAAAAGGATTCCCCCAAAGCTCCTAACCTTCACATTAGTACATTCAGTTTTAATGAGAAGCCTCAGAGAGATTTAAACCCATAAAACTGACATTATTACACCATTGTGTTGAGTTGTTGTTGTGCAGGAGAAACCCACGGTAGTGTGATTGATTTATAGTTTTGTGTGGGATGTAACTTGGTTTGTGCCATCTAACCACAGAAGCACTAGATGTGTAATGCATTATTGGGCAATGTTGTGCATTCATCATGTACCCAAAAGGGAACTGTTGCATCGTTCATTCATTCTGCGGTGGAGGGTTATTGTTGTGCCGTTGCAGTTTTCGCTGGATATTGATGTTCTCGATTATAAATTACATGTTTTTGTGGCCTCACTGAGAAGATGCGGATGCTTCTCTGTTAAATTCTGATAAAACTTCACCCTTAATGCTATTGAATTTTGAGTTGAGCACTTACAAAGTTGACTTGTGATTTACCTTTCAAAACTTTGCACTTTGTTTTACTAATTGTGTCATTATCAACAATATGTAAGGCTTTATATTCTCTCTAATTTATTCCTAAGTGGACATTCCTTTCTGCAAAATTATCCACATAGGTCTCACCCTTTCTAAGATAAACAGGCCTAATGATTAAAACTTGTAAAAGACTTCAAGGAAGCCATTTCATGTAAAAAATGAGTCTCCCCTAAATACTTGCTGCTGCTTATTTTTATGTCTCCTTTATTTGGTTTTGCTTAGTTGTTGGACTTATACAATACTAATTGTTTACAAAGTTCACAAAAAAGGAATAAGGTATTTCAAGGTATTCTCCTATCAAATATTTCATGTGTTGCTGGCAGCAAATTTAAAGTGAGCATATGTTTTAATAACAAAGGCAAAAGTTTTCTAGTTTCAAGAGCTGTCATTGAGTTCCAAGGTTGTTACCATCAGGAGTGTCTTGTTTAAGTATTTTGCAATTAACTGGAGAGAGCCTGGATTTTTGATATGTGAGTCTAATTATGATACTCATGTAGGCTGATTCTGAAAATTTGCAAAAAAATTAGTTGAACTGGAAAAAATACTTAGTCAAGTGCAACCTGTTCTTGACACAGTCTTGATCTTATTTATTATTTATTTATTTTTTATGAGCTTTCAGTCACTTTATAGACTTAGTGTGACGTCAAGTTAATCATTCTTTAATCAACATGCACATTCAAATGAGTGTCACCTGGCAAGCCCTCAGATTCGGTCCACTGACGGGGTTACTAGGGCTGATTTGATTGACGGGCAGCATGCCAGCCCACCGCTCACCCAGCAGCATTAACTGGAGGTGACCATTAGGTCAGGTTGCTCAGTCTTCCTAGCTCCGCCCTCTCTGCAGCTGTCAGTCACCCCGGGCGTCGAGCCACAGGCCCCCGCAGAGACAATGACACGTGGCAGCCTGATGGTGTGACATCGGAGGGAGCGAGGGGTTAGAGTGACAGCTGGGCTGAGCGATGAGGACCTGATCAATCCCTTTGGCATGTCAGAGAGGGGGGGGGTGATGCAGAGGAGGTGAGGAGAGACTGTTATGGATGGCAGGAGGACTGCACTGACTTAGAAGCAGGGATGGCTTGACATTTTTTCCCCCTCTGAACTCTGTTCCTGCCTCCTGGACTTGAGTCTTAGCTGATACTTTGACACCAAAAGGGTTAAAAATATAAATTATGGAGGGGCAGTAGCTTTTCAAACTTTTTAAATCTTTGACATTGGACTCTGATTCTGCTACTACAAGTCAACATGTGCATAAGGGACAGCAATGGGACTGATTTATCTAATAATAGCCTTAACTCCACTTGGCAACAACCAACAGGTGCTTCTGCCACTTCTGGCCTGTGTACCCATCAACCCTGCTGTCGTCCAGGCCAAGCAAATTAAAGTCTTCTACAACCTTCTTCTTCGACTACAACCACACACACGCTGGCCACAATGTGGGAGCTGTCTGTGGTCAGGACATCTTTGTCGACCACTGGGCTCAGAGCACGGTTGGCTCACTCTGCTTCTACTGAAGCGCTGAAGCATGCGAAGCAAGAATGCAGCATTTAAAATCAGTTTACTTGGAATTGGGCTGTTTAAGTCGGTGGAAAAGCACAACATGGACAAAGCAAAGGAAGGAAACACAGATATTAGATAAACTGATTCGATACAAGTGAGAAATATTCCCACAACAGACACAGATACAATGGTGCAGTCAGATAATAAAAATGGGGACCACATTAGTGTTACTGTGTCCTGAAAAAGATCTTTTCAGTTGATTTAACAGCTGTAAGTGGCTCCAGGTTTTCAGAAGTATATAGGAATTTCCTACGGTTTTGTCATCTATTCCAACTTACAGACCTTTAATTTATTTGTTTGACTTATATATTGGACACGCAGAGTGCTCATCTAAAACCAGGATTATTAGAAAAAGATGGATTTATATATCATGCTACTAATGTCGTAACGCTGCTTGACTTAAATGTCGCACACTTGGCAAAGTTATTGAAGATATTTTGGCCCCTTTTCATAGAGACACCATTTATCATCAACATTGAATGCCTTTTTGAAGTCACGTTTCAAAACACCCAAGGCCCATTTAAACTGGATCACTCGACTTCGATGCAGCAAAGAGAGAACTAGCTTCTCAGTCCTGGTAATGACTACCAACTGGCTGCTACAACCATTAGCATACTTATAACCCACACGCTCTTATTTCATCCACTGTTCACCAGTCAGTTCAGATTTGAAGAGGCAATCAGACGTGAAGGAACCTTCATCGAGAACTTTAACTAAGTCCGTAGCTTTGTTAGCTCAAGCATTAAATTACCATGACCTGAACTCACACAGACACCGTGAGCTTGCCTGACTCATTAGACGACCCCAAAGAAAAAAGCGAAGTGCTCTGAAGTAAGCTTGACTGCGGCTGTCTAATGTAACTGGTTTTCAACAGCTTAACAGCTTTATTTATTCATCTTTTTGATTATCATGGACTTAAAATAGATAACTAGAGCCCCATAGTGCAAGAATTGAAGACACTAATTGCCCAAGTTAAACTAACTTTAACTAAGGCAACACTTTCCTGAAGCATCAAAAAACTTAGATTTGTTATATATCATTATTCACCTTAATGCAGGATCTTCCCTCTCTTAAAAATGGTTGTTGTCTGAGTTTTAATTAAAAAAACAAACAAACAAACAAAAAAACTATCAACCAAGTAGAACCCTATTCATGGTGAAAAATGGTTTGAGGTCAACAGAAAATCTGTTCTTTGGCAAATGGAGAACAAATGTCTGATATCAGATACCCTGTACCCCATACCCAATGCTAGATACCCAATACTTAAAAACCCATTCAAGATACCCCTTACCTGATACCCGATACAAGATACCTCATGACAGATACCCAATACCATATATCCCACATCAGATACCCATGCTTGACACCTTGAACCAGATACCTGATACCCAATTCCAGATACCCCATATTAGACACCCCATACCAGATAACCCATACAAGATACCCCAAACCTGATCCATGATACCCTACACCAGATATCTCATATCAAATATTAACTAGATACCCCATACCTGATATCCCATATGCAATATCTCATACCAGATACCCCCTACCAGGTACCCTACTCTATAGTCCTTACATATTTCATGAAAACGCTGAACCCTTTGATATCAGTATCATTAATACATACCGGGGGTATCCTCATCTCCGTGAACACTTTACATCTCCATCCATATTTATGTTACAGGTCAGCACAACTGGAGTGTATCAAATCTCATCACAGAAATATGTATGCCCTGCAGTGCCACCCTTGCCCCCACTGTTCTCACTACTCCACCCAGCTCTGATCACCCCATGAACTCCGAAGATACAGGGTGCAGCAGGGGGGCAGCTGAGGCTGCGACAGCTGGAGCAGCGTTTTAGAGGAAACTGGCTCGCATGCTGAACCTCACCTGCTTTCCGACTCAGTGCACAGTGCCGGTGGGGCTCATCACCCCCTGCTTTCACAGCTTGTCTTTCACTGCACGGTACCCCCCCTCCCCTCTTCTCCTCCTTCACCACCACCTCTCCACCCCACCTCCCACAAGTCAGTTTATTTTTTCTCATTTGCTCCCTCTCCTGTATCGTTTGATTAAGACGCTGTTGAATCCAGCTGCCTCGTCTCGTCTTCGCTTCAGGTTCTCTTGAGATACCGTCAGGGATCATTTGTGTATTTGTGCATGGTGTTTGCCTCCTTCCTGCGTGCGTGTGTCTGTGGGTTTTGATACCACTGAGTGTTTGGATTTCCTTTATCTCTACATCTCTTGGTTGGGGGATGCTTGTGTTTTGCCTGCACCAGCATTGTGTCTCAGCAGCTTTTGTCTCCGCTGTGCATGTTAGCTAACCTCTGTACCATGTCTCTGTTCATTAAGAGACATGCTGCTCTGGCCTAGTTCCCGTCTTCTTCAAGGAGATATCCTGTTGCTTTACGTTTCAGTTTTAGCTGCACTTAAAACCCCTGGGAAATGATGTCACTTTGGAAATAGTCCTACTTCCTGTACAATGGTGTTACAAATAGGTGTGTCTTGGTTGACTATGGTAGAGGTTATGATAGGAAAGAAGATACACCAGGGTCACATTTCAAAGATCTATGTCAAATAGCATGTTAGTGTACTGTTGCTTAATGAAGCATGAAGCTGTGACATCCATGAAATAAAATATGATGAAACAAAAGTGTATCTTTGTCCATGGCATGGTTACATAACATAGGAATCTCAGTAACTGCCATTTTCTGCTCTGTTATTTCCCTGGCTTTGAAGCACAATGCTCAGTAAGCATTCAGCACAGAGGAAGGCCAGAATATCTCAGGGGCCGAGCCTCAAACAGTAAAGGGGGGAGCTGCGCAGAAAGACGAGCTGTTGCAACTTTAAAGTCTCATCTTTATGCCTGCCAGCGACTGATGTTCCTCACTCAGCGAGCAAATTGAGTTTGCATGCCTTGATGACTCATTAACATGGCCTTTGCAGCACTTCACCAATGCCCCTGTGCATTCCGACATATTCCATTTTTAATAGTTTGTGTAGAGAAATTGATTCGCTGGCTGTTCTGCTTTTTTCTTCAGCTGGTTTGAGCTCTATGTTCTCTCCTCGGCAGAGTCCTCGTTGATGTTTCTTTAAAAAGATGAAGTAGCTGTTCATTGTGAGTTAGTGAATATGCAGCAAACAAGTGCTCACATGCTCATTTATACCTCTGTGTTGATTAGGGAGCATGCAGCCTCAACAATGAGCAGTTCAGTGTTTAAATACTGTTCACATTTCAAAACTGCCACGCAATTAGGCTGAGTGAGATTATCAGCTGTAAATTTGCTCAGCCGTTTCAAGTTGTTTTTTTTGTTTTTTTTTCTGCACTCACATCCTTTTTAACATGCTTACATTTTATCATAATGCATCACAGAAACATTGCAGTTCAGGCTTAAAAGGATAGATACAACTGAAGTATGGATATAATTAGTTTATATGCCACATTTTTATCCTCTAAAAAAAATAAAAACAGATCTTTTTAATCCTATTTGAAAAAGGCAAGGCCTCCATGTTACTCTAAGCATACACAAATAATGAAAGGGGACTTCCAATGCAGCTACAGATAATTGGTTAAGTGCAGCTCACATTATAATTCATCTATTTACCACACTTGAAAAGCTTTTTAAATACACATTTTAATGGATAATTTTATCAATAGATGGTGTACTTTAAAAAAATCCTCGAGGCTAAATTGTACTGTCATGGCAGCAAATGGCATTGAACATTACAAAGTAAAGAGCAGCAAAAAAAATAACATGATCTGAATTGAAATGGAATAATGCACTTTTATGCAGTGTAGACAAAGTAGAAAGGTGGCCACAGACATTTTCTCAAGGTGGAAACGGTGATCAAATTGAAAGTAACGTCCCCATAAATCCATTAAAACAAGATATTAATCGTCATCCATCCATGGTTTCAAATCACCATTAATTCTTTATGTTTCATGTAATTTAAGTAAGTTGTGACCTTTAAAATTCGATTTATAAGGGTTCATAGATATTATATTGACCTCTTTGACATAAAAAGGATGTCGTTTATGGTGTTTACTCCAGTTTTTGGTATATTTTTAAACAAAAGACACAAAAAAAACACCACTTACCTTTATAATTTGACATTCTGCAGGCTACATAAATGAGACTGTGGACTCTTGCCAAAAAAGAGTAGCAACTAAGGATGTTGTTGCTCATTCTGCAGCCATTTGAATTGGAAATTCAAACCAGAATACTATGGTAGTGCTGGGGGAAGTAAACACTCAGGACAAAGATCAAAATTGTGCACAGTTGGGGTTTAGTTTGTGCACCCTATGAGGCCAGCCCTTGAATGGATCATCTATGTTTCACTTCTCACTCTCAGCAAGTTTTCTACTCTAACCAATGTCCTATCCTCTCTGATTTAAGGCGTAGAAGCTCAACAAAAATAACCTCAACAGAGACTGGATCACCTTTTCCTACCCCTGAAAAAACATAGACTACTCACTTGAAAACATATTATGTTGTGAGCTCACTGAATTCCTACATCCTAAACTCTTTCTTTTGGATTTGAGATGGACAAAATTATTTCTGAGCAATTTCAAACAAGTTTTCACATTTGAAATAACCTGTTTAACACTTGCAGAGCTTGCACCACCATGTTATAATCTTATCTCCATTTTCTAGATTGAAATACTGCCAAACTAAGCCGTGCTGCAGGAACCCATTGGTCATGTCTTTTTTTACATCCAGGTAGTTAAAACATTGTAGCATTATACTGGTTGCTGCTCACCTAAGCTAAAGCAAAGGTTTGCAACAGGTCGCTGTAAGGTTCCCACAACATGTAAATGATCGCGGCACACCACTATGCAAAAATAAAAGCCGCCATGTCTCCAGAATCATAGTTATTTTTATTCAGATGTTTGATATGTAAATTATATTGTATGAATGGATCCATATAAACATAAAGTCTACACTTGCACACATTGTAAGAGTGTGGAATTGCACTCATGAAATGTGATAGTGCTCTGCATATGACTCAATTTTGATGAATAAAGAATGGTGTCTTAACTATCTGTCCAACTCTCCTGAGGAAGCAAAGGGGACAGGATAAGTTTAACATTTATTTTGCTCAAGCTTGTAAAATCATCGACGTAATAATCTCAGTGTCAATAATGCAATGTTAGCGACAGTAATAGTTGGCGTTACTGTCAGTAACACCGATTACTGATGTGTTACTGATGCAAAGATTCACCCTCACATGTCAGTTGGGTTACAGTTTCCAAAAAACCCTGGAGGAAACCTAGCCAGCTTAAGTAGTTTAACCAATTAACTCTCGTGACAAAGTTTAATTGTTCCCTCATTTCTTATACCTGCTGAGCTTGGCCAACATGGGAAACAAAGTCCAGGGTAGTCTGGGTCATCAGGCTGCACTGAGGTGCCACAGTAAGTGAAACTAACCCACTAAGACCCCAGCCGTCACAGCTCTACTTCCACCACAACTTCAAATCTGAAAACATTCAAATGAGAGTGGAATCACCTCTTTCAGATCCAGCACATGTTGAGTTGATAAACACTCTCACTGCCGCTCCAAACCCATGTGCCTCGTTAACGACTATTAAAACTCGAGCAATGAAGATGTAAAGCGGAGCGGGGTTTCTGCGAATGTGTGGCCCGCAGCATTTCTCCACAGATTTATTCAGAGAGGGATTTGTGTTGATGGTGTAACAGGAATTTCACAACATTTGCGGCGCAGCCTCCATGTTTTTCTAATTACAGTCAAGTGAGGGGTGTGCACAACCTCTAGTCAGCGATAGAAACAGTTAATGATGAAGACTAAGTGAAGGAGAAAGCCTACAATCATCAATTGCACAGCTTCCTTAAACCTTATCATGCTAGATTCGACTTTTCTGACTCTCGTACTTGAAAGACTTTAAAATATAAATAATTGGTGCACTGCAAAAACTGAAATTTAAACAAGCCATGATATCTTATTTTTAGTAAAAAAAACTTCTTATCATTCTTGATATAAGCCACATTCAACTGACTAGTCCAAAAAAATGTCTGATTTCAAGTTATTTAAGGAGAAAAATTAGGTCTGAGTTTCTTGTAACAAAAAAAAAAATGTCAGGAGAAATTTGCTTGTCATGTTTCTTGAAATAAGAAAGATGTCTTAAGACAAGAAACTTTTTTCTTACCCTATTGGTGCATTTTTTGACTTGTTACAAGAAATTTAGAACTCATTTTTGTCTTTAGATAACTTGAAACAAGACATTTTTCCGGACTTGTCGGTTGAATGTGGCAAATATCAATAATAATAAGACAATTCTTACTGAAAATAAGATATGATGACTTGCTTAGACTTCGGCTTTTGCAGTGTTATTCAGTTATTTTACACAGAATGTGCATCATTATTATTTATCCTAAAGTTTTAAGATAAAGTTTCACAAATTGTGTGATTGACTGTCGACTCATCTTCAATTAACGTTTAGTGTTTCTTATTTTTGCTCATCAGACTACACAAGCAACTTGAAGCTGTCAGTTTTAGCTCACAAACTTGTGATGCACAGTGCTTAATTTGGTAATCAAAAAAATAATTATCACTGGCGGCTCTCCACCAGTTGGCTGCGATTTCACAGTTTTATTTGTCACATTAGATTATTTTTGTTTTACAGATTTAGAGTTTGGGGAGGGTTTTTCTACACATTAATTTGCAACATTTGATGCACACACATGCTTCCACATTCACCCATTGCATCCTCTCCTGTGTCTTTCTCCCTTAGGATACCAGAGGGTCAGCCAGACGGTGGATCCCTGGCGGCTGGGAGACTGCGCTCCTTGGAGGACCAGTTAACCAGAGCCAAACAGAAGATCCACAGCTTCCAGAAACTCACTGGAGATGGTAAGCAAAACACCGCCATCTGAAAGGTTGCAGGCTAGGATTTGGCACAGTGTTCGGAAAATGTGAGAGGATTGATTTTTAAGGTAGGGCGGTTGACTAAATATGGTACAAACCAGTCAAAGGCTTTTCTGAGCTTTCCCCTCTGGTGAGAATCTCAGTCTGGTTTGTTGGTAAACCTGCTGTGGCTCAGCAGCAATGATAGCGAGGCCGTGCTGTCGAATGGGCCGGGTTACATGTGCACTTGCCACTCTAAGCAACGGTCAGAGGGGCAGGAAAGCTGTCAGGGTAAAGGGGAAATGTGTGAATGAAGTGCAAAGAGTGTGAATGCCCCAATGGCAGAATGGGAAACAGAGGGAGAGAAGAGAAAAGAGACCGACGGAGAGAAAATAAAGAAGGACATGTGAGTGTGGAGGGCAGCACGAGGTCAGCCTTTCCATCTTGCCGCAGGGGAAGAAAAAGCTAAAAATACCCTCCAGCTTTTTTTTTTCCAGCGAGGCAGGAAGAGAGGAAGAGGAGAATGAATGTGAGATAGGAGGAAAAAAAAGATTTTCCCTTTCCACTAACACCTCCTTCTCACTCTGCTTGAGGCTGTCCTTCCATTCCCTCGCTTTACTTTTTTGTGCTCCCCTTCACAGAAACCAGAGCAGGCAGCTGTGTTGTCCATGCGGGTCTCTCCGCATTGTTTGTATCGGGAGGGGTATAGAGTTCCTTCCTGTTGTTAGAGTTGTGTGAGAAAAACTGGCAAAAAAGTGCTCAAGTGCTCCTTAATGAGGTCAAAGCAACACCCAAGGACAGGGAATGAAAGGAGGAAGTTTTTATGGTTATTCTGAAACCTTTGCTGTAAGCCGTGAGCTTGTTCAGCTCACATAATCTAATTCTCCAAAATTTCTAAAGCTCCTGGCATCCTCTCTCTCTCTGTTCCTTCCAGCTGTATCCCCATAGAGGTGCTTTGAAGAAAAAAACACATTGATCCATTGTTTTAGATCATACATGTGCTTCAAATGTTTTGCTTCCAGCTGTGTGCTTGTGTTTTGTTATGTTATAAGCTGATTTTTCTCCCCCTCTCCCCTCTCTCACCTTACAGGCCCAGGGCCCACTCAGGAGGAGCTGCGGAGGAGGGTAGAGAACGGCGTTAAGGAGTTCTGGTACTTTGTGCGCAGCGAGGTGAAGAAATTGGCCAACATCGAGACCAGCGAGCGGCAGAAGTATGCCGACACGCTGCTGCAGGAGTTGGGACACCAGGAGAGGTGGGCACAATGTACAGGCTCAGCAGTCAGGAGTGGAAATGTCAAAATGGTCCTGAAGGACTCAAATCAGCCGCAAGGAAGACACTGAATTCAGTTCCTTTAAAAACAGATTGACTGGTAATTTCTCAGTGAAACACCTCCCAGAAAAAAAGACTAGGGCAGACCTGACTGATTGAATCCCTATCCTGAAGAAGGGATACTAAGCAGCTACTGGTCATTTTATTGCTTTTGTCACAGTCTTTACTCACTGGGGTCTTGTTTTTCTCTGCAAAGTAAAGTTCTGCACTTCTATAGATTCAGGACAAGCATGGCTTTAGGTTAATGTTACTCAATTATGTCTTCATGTAGTGTATCAACATCTAAAAGCTATCAATCAATACAAAAAAGAAAAGCAGAAAGTTGTTTTTTTTCTGATTTTGTCATTTAGAAATCTTTTTAAAAAACTATGGTGTTAGTGCAAACAACACATTTGCAGGTACCTTCAAGCCTAAGGAATATAGGAAAAATATTGGTGGTGGCGGCACTAACTTCAAAAAGTCTACAAATTTTGATGTTTGGAAGTTTTAGCAGTTATCTCATTTGCCACTCCAATAGGAAGTCCCATACCTCTATTGGTTTGAGGAAAAACTTAAATTATTTTTGAAGCGCAGATAGAAGGTGTATGTTCAGCATTCAAGTCTTGCCAAAAGCAGGAATAAACTTAGATCTTTTTAGCTGTAACAAAAATGTATCCATAGCAAAAGGGTTATAATCTGCAAATTTTCAAAGAGGATATTAAAATCAAGGTGATGTTGAAGAAATCCTACCATTTTCTCCACTCTGTTTACACATGTTACTGATGTCATTTGATACATTCAGGTACCCTTGGGGTTTAAAGAAGCTACAACTAGTTTCTTTTTTTTTAATTTTTGGATTACACAGATGGTTTGTAAATGCCAGTCATTTAAAAATAAGTGTTTTTCAGATCCAGCAGGTGGGTTTGGGATCCCTAAGGTGAAGGTTTTACATCTCTTAAACCAGTCTGTTGTAACAGTCTGAGTGCTTCCCAACAAATGTTTCTTCAGTCAAGCAGTGATAGTGATTGGTCTCAGAAATCAGTATCTATGTCTTTCTAGGTCCTCATTAGCTTAACTAATACTACTGGGCAGTGAGTTGACACGGCTGCTAATGTAGGCTTGAGCCCTTTTCTCTTAATGGTGTTAGCCTAATTGTATTTGTAGCAGAGATCATTGGACTATCAAGAACCAAGCTTTAGCACTGAGTGGTCTTATTGGATTGGTAATCCTTTTACTATTTGATTCAATTCAGAGTTTCCCTGTTTTATTTTGCTGATTTCTTCTTGTTTTATCTACAGTTTGTATCTTTTAAAGAACTTCAGCTTTGATTAAACAAAACAAGTATCAGATCTGGGGAGCTGGAATATATTGCCCTGGATCCTGCTGGAAGCTATTTCAGTGCCTTTCATTTACATACTTTTCTGAGATACGTAAAGTGAGACTCACAGCTTTCCTTCACCTTCTTTGGCCTTTTCAAGTGAGGCAGTCAAAAGTTTAAACATTTACAGAGTACTTGATAGCAGCACTTGCGGTACTTAAAGGGGCAACAAAGGGCAAAGGTTGAGGGCGCACCCTTTCTGTGATCTGGATGGCTGGCTTCCATTCACCTGAATGAAGAGCAGACTGGTGTCACTGAGCAGAGAGCTCCATTGTAATCCTGCTGAAGTGGCTTACAGTGTCTATTGTCTCAGTCATAGCCGCCTAAGCTGCTTTCCAAAGACTGGTTCTTCACCCTGCGTACACACACATACATACGTACACATAGGCCACTGACTTTCCCATACATGTACTTTCCGTCTGAGTCCTCAGGCGCTCTTTGTGTGTGTGTGTGTGTGTGTGTGTGTGTGTGCTAAAAGCAGAGGCTGGAGAGTCAGGACAGATAGAGGTAGGAAGTGGAGAGCACAATAAAAAGTGTGAATCGAATAAATGCGCTGATCCCTCATTTGAATTCTGCTCAGGAAGCAGACAAAGTTCCAGTCTCAGAACATTTCACAAGTAAAATAAAACTGTAGCACAAAAAATAACGTATGCAATTACCTACCTGCTCCAGCAGTGAAAATGATCACAGCATTAGGAAGAGCTTTTAGTTTCAGTGTGTTTCATTGACAGCTGAAAAGGAGGTGGTTTAAAAGTTCAAAGAAACCTAACAGAGAGTAACTCTAAGTTCGGATATCTGCAGCAGGAGAAGAAGATCAACACCCCTCCACTCCAGAAATACTGAAAATAATGTACCAGAAAAATAATACCAGGGAAAAATAAACCCAGTCACTTAAAATTTTCATGAAATCAGCTACGCTACATGTGTGGAAACAATATAATTCCAGTCTCTGTTGCTCAACAAGACACTGATTTCAAGATTATTTGACAAGCCGTCAAACAAAGCTGAGCAGGATTTTATGTGTCAAGATTGGTGTAACGTCAACCAACAGGGATAAAAGAAAGTCTGGTGGAGAGGGAGCCATCATTGTTTAAAAAAGACTATAAACTTATTTTTTTAACTATTCCCTGCTAAAAGAAAATTCTGCAACTCTTGGTCATTGTTCTTTTTAAGACAATTTTGGAAATGTTTTAACTGCTAGCTGGGGAGTTGTGTGAAATGTTGACTGCAGTGAAAGGAAAATGTAAAGTTTACTCAATTGTAAGCTTGTGAATATTCAAATTTGTTTTAGAGTGGTCTCTTATTTTTTCTGGAGCTGTATACAATAACCAAAAACACCTTCTTGAGTGCATCGAGATATTAAGTCATAGTGAAATCAGTTCAGTTTGGCTGTAAAAAGCCCTCAAGAGACAACATCTGCACCTCCACCATAGAACTCAATCTGCTGATGAATATTACAACATATTGATTTCAGAATCAAGGTTTTTCCTCTAAGTACATCAGAAATGTGGGATCGTCTTGTATTCAAGGTGAAGTAATCAAACCAAGTTTGACGGGGTGAAGACACACTGAACAAAGTTGCACTTCAATAAACCAGCTGTTTGGTTTAGGCCATGATGCTTTTCCAAAGAAATAAGTATCAATGCAACAGAGACATTGACCAGTAAGACAAAGTATGTGGTGCCACAGCTTGGTGTAAAGTCTGGAGATGGTACGGCTGAAAAAATGTTTCAATTTATTCTAATTTTTATGGAATTAGGTATTATAATTTATGTTTTATCTGTATATGGCAACTAAATTTTTAAAACATCCATCCATTTCTTTCATGAAAATAATAATAACTTTGTTTATGTAGCACCTTTAAAAACATAAGTTTAGAAAGGGCTTTTACAGTGGAATTCAGCAGCAAAAATCAGCAAACAAACATTGAATAAAAGACTTAGTCAAGGAAGTAACTTCAGATCGAACAATAAATAAGAACCCATCAGAAGGAGAAGAAAACCCAGGGAGTACAAGGACCTCAGTGCTTAGACTGAGAACATGAGGACCAGAGGTAAAAAGAAGTATAAAAAGGAAATAGAAATTGTTGAAAAAATATAGAAGCAGCATCAATAAAATGGTGGATAAGTACATAGAGGAAGATAAATGCTATTATTAAAACAGTATTGTAGCATTATGACCAAACTGAATCTTTTGTTGTCTTTCACTTTTTCAAACTGCTACACTCAAGTTGTAGAAATCCTTGAATCTGTCTGGATATGGACAGGGCTGAGGGCTGGCCAATCAGAGGGAAGGGGGTTTGTGGAGTGGAAGCCTTAAAGAGACAGCAGCTAAATAAAATGAAGCATTTTAGATGGAGGCTGAAATGAGAGCTTTCTAAAACACTAGTATGAGAAAATTGTGAATATTTTTCTTGAGCTATAAATCATGCAAAGCTAGTACAGGGGTACCACAGAGACATTACAAAGCCTTAAAAACACAATACCACATCTTAAAGTGATCCAATTTGCTTGATCCACTGATCATTTGTGGGGAAAAAAGCGCATTATGAGTAGCAAATCAAAGGAAGTGTTTTTGTTTTTGTTTTTGGGGCTTTTGTTTTTATAGATGAATTTACTCTTGTTTTGTCTAGTTTTGTTTTCAGTTGACTTATTCATGCAGCTCTTATCCTCTTAAAAACTAAGTGAAGCCAATAAGGCTTTAAATATTCAATTTCAAGTAGCAAACAGTTATTTCTAATTTAGCAACTGGTGTTAAGATTATGCTAAATATACTACTGCTGAGAACTGAAGCTGTAATGAATAAGTAAACAGATAAACTAAAATGAACTTTAGATGGAACTCAAGAAGAAAGGAAGGCAGGTTAGTTCAAACTGTGTTGTAGGTGAAGCAAAGATAAACAGAGATTATCATAGAACAACATTTCGTAGAACTTGAGACTGTCTCTCCTTCATCGACCCGACTTGCCTGCTGAGATTCCTGCTGTACTGTAAACATGAAACCCCTCCTCTGCTGCTGCATCTCCAGACTCAGACCATGTCTACTCTGCTGCCAAGCACAGCGGCTGCAGCCTCTCTGTCTGCAGTTTGAGCCAATCCAAGGCACTGGGGAACCCCAACAGCGTCACACATGCCCAAGACCCCACACCTCATGTCCACACACACACTAGAGCCGAAACATGTCCAACACATTGGAGTGTCAGGACTGCAGAGCTCCAACACTTTGTGGCTGTGTTATGCTCCCACCGTCTTCCTGCTAAATCTCTCGGGGCCTGTTTGTTGATTCCTTCTGGTTAAGATTTGCGGCCAGCCAGGTTTGCTTTCCCTCCCTCAGAGGGCCTGTGATGGCTCCCCTGTGTGGTTCTCAAGGAGAGCTTGACATCCGTTCATCACACATGTTCATCACACACTGTGGTGCCCGCTATAAATTGGGACAGTGAGTAATGATACTGTTAGCTGTAGAGAAAGAAACGATTCACCCTGCTGCACTGTTGAAATGGGGCGTGCTTCTTTTATCTGCTTTGTGTGTGTGAGTGAGTGAGTGAGTGTGTGTGTGTGTGTGTCACTGAATACCAGCAGAAGAATTCTCAGTCACAGGATGTGACTGATTTGGGTCGATGATGTGAGTAATAAATTAAGCTTGTATAAGTGTTTATGTTTGTGTGAGTGTGTGTGATGTATTTGTGTCTGCCCTCAGCTGCATACTTCAGAGCTCTTGGCGATGCTTTAAGTGGTTGGTCACGATATTTGGCAGTCTTTGACATGTATACAAATTCACTGTCAGAGGCTTGCAGATGGCAGACTTAATCCAAAAAAGAGCTAAAAAAAACTCTGAAAAGACGCTGACGTCGTCACTCAGCTTGACAGAAATGACACTTATTCTAAAATTATCCTGGGAGCATATTTTAGCCTCGGTATGTTCAGCACACGGTATACTGTAAATAATTGCTGTCTGGTGGATGGAGTTTATTCAGAGTGACATGTGATGTGGGAACTTTTGTTGCTGAAATGGTCAGTATGTGGTGTGTAAATTCACAATAACAGAGCTTTAAGTTTTGTTGAGGCTCTTCAGCGTATTTCTTGATGAGAATGTGTCTGACGTTGTTTGAATTAAAAATGAATGTAGTAGGTGTACCATTCCCCCGAAAATACAGGTCACAGACGAGATGTGCAGCCATGTAATGCAGTATTTATAAAATATGCAAAACCTTCTCAGGATCATGTTGGAAAAATCCATCAGCATGTTAAAGCAGCAGTAAGGGATTTTTATTTATGGATGAATGATATATGTATGGTAAAATTGGGAGGCATTTTTAACACACTTCAGCAGTTTAACATGTAAAAGGTTCTACTTTATAGCTGTTACATATATGAAAATTTTAAATGCCAGTAATTATAAAAAGATGTGACACACTTTTGGCTGTAAGAAATGGGTAATATACGTTTGGCAGCTAGCTATGTGAAATAGAAACCCGAGGGGGTGAGACAAGGCCCTGACACTTATTACCTTGCTACTAATTTAAGATGCAGATACATTGGTAACAAATATTGATTTAAAAATCATTTAACTGATTCCAAATAACACACGTTTTCAAAGATATTACTTTGGGGTTAGGAAAAGAAGCAGTTCATTCGACAGCAATGGATTTTTATAAATCCGTTGCAGTGGAGTAAACGTAAACCTGCCCTCATTTAGAGCTCTTTTTTTTCTGAGGTTCACACTTTAAAACTCAAAACAAGTTTTGTTTTTACTTTATTTTAAATTTAACAAAAGTATCCCTATTTCTCCCTGGAACAAAAATGCCAGCCGTTATTTTGTGTTTTTGTTGTAAAAATTACACTGTAATTTGAAAGGAAACAGACTCGTTTACATTTACATTGAAAGCTGCACCATTGTCAAAAACATGAAAATTAACAAGGGATTTGCTAATTACTGAACCTGAAGAAAAATACAAAACAATGATATTTTACAGTGTCTATTAGTTTCAGAAAAACAACTTAAAAGCTACACAAACCCCGGGGGGGCAAAAGGTGAGCTGTAACAAGAGGTAGAATTTAATAATTTTCTAGTTTTCCACAACAAAAAACTCAAATTAATTGCTAAATTCATTATATCCCCAGGCCTAGTTTAACCTGCCCTTACGGCAGAAGTGAAATGTGCTACATCTTTTTTTCCACTTATTGATTTGGTGTTGAGCATGTTAAGGAGGTTGTAACCATTGCCCAGAGGGTTTGACCAATCAAAATCAAGCATCTTACACAGCTGGAAGATCAGTGAAAGAGCTGAGCAATATTACTAAATTATGAACACAATTTCAATAGCAATACACTAATATTTTACATATCCAATACAGATTCATAGGAGAATTGCTCACCCTTTTGGTAGTGGCCATACAAAGTATTGCATCACATAAAGCAGGATAAATTTTCATTTCTGTTTGTTTGCACAAGATTTTTTTACCTTTTACCTTTACCTCTATAGTTTTCTAAGCTCATAGTGCTCTTAAGAATTTCATGGGGAATTTTTACAGAGATATTTTGCACGTCTATGGCAACAGTTGGCCTGGCAGTTCAGGCGTGTGCCTCATGTGCAGATGTCTTGGTCCTGGTTCAGCTTGAGGCCAAGACCATTGGCTGCTCCTTTTCCCATGCTTTCTGACTCTCTTTGGCTGTCCTATCACCAAGGGCAAAAAATGCACGAAAACTTCCTCCTTCGAAGTTTTAAGAGGATGTGATAAACTCTTATTAGTTACACAAGTATAGCTTTTGAAGTAGCGACTCATGATACTCATGAGGTGTCACTTGCTCATTGGTTTGTAATGGTCTTAATTGTTCGACACAGCAGGAGATTTGAAGCCTAGCATGGTTTTGTTGTATCACAGAGATTCCAACTGAACATGCCATGTGCTGATAAGTCCCCCCACCCCAAAAAAAAGAATAGAGAAGATAGCGCTGTGTGTCTATACAGACTTTGCAGCAGTTGTGGTCAAATTTGGCTTGTGCTGTTGCCTTCTTCAATGGATCGTTGTTCATTTTTTCTGGCTAAAAAAATCCAATGCCTTTGAATGTGAATGGTAATCACATCTGCCACCGCCAAGCTCAATAGTTGTTCGATTTTAGCCTACTGATCTCAAAAATGTCTGTGGGGTGAAAACTGTCATTCATTAAGTATACTGGCCCTTTCTTTGATGTTGCTCTTATATTTTTGCACCTGTCTGCTGTGCTAACAACAACCTCCTTTAAACACTGCAGCTACACGTGTTTTTATATCCTCTGTTGAGTTATTTTTCCTGCTGTTATGATTAAGCTGCACTCAGTTTGCCAATCCACCAGACATACTGACACACAGACCAAATGAGACACACAAGCTAGTCTGGCTTACTCAATTAGACTGAATATAATTTGGATTCTGCCCAGTTCCTGTCCCTGGTCAGGTGTATGTTGCCAGTATTCAGAGAGAAATATCTATCACAGTAAAATAATTCACACGTCTTGTGGCCATACAGACAAGGAAGCGTTTTCCTCTCACGCTTTGACTGAAATGGATCCACACGCAAGAGTTTATTCTTCATGTTTGAGTGTTTTGTGACTTCAATCCTTTTTGTTTGATTTATGTGATCAAGTTTAGATACCAGAGTTAATACATGTACAATTCAGTCTACAGTATACAATACATGCTCATTAAAATAGCAGTTCTTGTAGACACTGCAAATGTCTAAATGATTGTGATGAATTTTGATTTTTGCGAAATATATTGTGAATTGTAAAACCTGGATTATGATAAAATTACAGCTTATTGTTGAGGTCTACTTTTGATTTACAACAGTATTGTTGCTGTGTCTGCAGGTCCATCATGACAGACTTGTACTACCTCAGCCAAGCAGACGGAGTGGGCGAGTGGAGAATGAAGGAGGCTAAAGACCTGTCGGATCTGGTCCAGAACAGAATCACCTACCTACAGGTATCTACAGACACACCTGCTGCTACGCCAACTGGCCCTCTACCCCCTCACTCACTCATGTACACACACATATAGTGTCCAGTGCACACCCTTGAATGTTTTCCTCACACATACCAGCTCGCATATGCGTTCCTTGGGACGTCTTTCACACTTGCTCGTCTCATTTGCACCATCCATAACTGTCAACATCAGCTCCCAGAAGGAGCAGGTGAGCTGTGTGATAGCAGACTGTTCCAGCAGTTGGATCTGACAAGCCGGATTCTTGTTGCTTGTCAGCGGTTTAGTGACACACACAAACACACNCACTGACTTTCCCATACATGTACTTTCCGTCTGAGTCCTCAGGCGCTCTTTGTGTGTGTGTGTGTGTGTGTGTGTGTGTGTGTGTGTGTGTGTGTGTGTGTGTGTGTGTGTGTGTTTGTGTGTGTGTGTGTGTGTGTGTGTGTGTGCTAAAAGCAGAGGCTGGAGAGTCAGGACAGATAGAGGTAGGGAGTGGAGAGCACAATAAAAAGTGTGAATCGAATAAATGCGCTGATCCCTCATTTGGATTCTGCTCAGGAAGCAGACAAAGTTCCAGTCTCAGAACATTTCACAAGTAAAATAAAACTGTAGCACAAAAAATAACGTATGCAATTACCTACCTGCTCCAGCAGTGAAAATGATCACAGCATTAGGAAGAGCTTTTAGTTTCAGTGTGTTTCATTGACAGCTGAAAGGAGGTGGTTTAAAAGTTCAAAGAAACCTAACAGAGAATAACTCTAAGTTCGGATATCTGCAGCAGGAGAAGAAGATCAACACCCCTCCACTCCAGAAATACTGAAAATAATGTACCAGAAAAATAAAACCAGGGAAAAATAAACCCAGTCACTTAAAATTTTCATGAAATCAGCTACGCTACATGTGTGGAAACAATATAATTCCAGTCTCTGTTGCTTAACAAGACACTGATTTCAAGATTATTTGACAAGCCGTCAAACAAAGCTGAGCAGGATTTTATGTGTCAAGATTGGTGTAACGTCAACCAACGGGGATAAAAGACAGTCTGGTGGAGAGGGAGCCATCATTGTTTAAAAAAGACTATAAACTTATTTTTTTAACTATTCCCTGCTAAAAGAATATTCTGCAACTCTTGGTCATTGTTCTTTTTAAGACAATTTTGGAAATGTTTTACCTGCTAGCTGGGGAGTTGTGTGAAATGTTGACTGCAGTGAAAGAAAAATGTAAAGTTTACTCAACTTAAGCTTGTGAATAGTGGAATTTGTTTTAGAGTGGTCTCTTATTTTTTCTGGAGCTGTATACAATAACCAAAAACACCTTCTTGAGTGCATCGAGATATTAATTCATAGTGAAATCAGTTCAGTTTGGCTGTAAAAAGCCCTCAAGAGACAACATCTGCACCTCCACCATAGAACTCAATCTGCTGATGAATATTACAACATATTGATTTCAGAATCAAGGTTTTTCCTCTAAGTACATCAGAAATGTGGGATCGTCTTGTATTCAAGGTGAAGTAATCGAACCAAGTTTGACGGGGTGAAGACACACTGAACAAAGTTGCACTTCAATAAACCAGCTGTTTGGTTTAGGCCATGATGCCTTTTCAAAAGAAATAAGTATCAATGCAACAGAGACATTGACCAGTAAGACAAAGTATGTGGTGCCACAGCTTGGTGTAAAGTCTGGAGATGGTACGGCTGAAAAAATGTTCTGTGAATGAGTATATGAAAATAAACTCAAGGTTTGCCAATTAACAGATCTGTTATCAATCCCTTAGGCTTCAATTTATTCTAATTTTCATGGAATTAGGTATTATAATTTATGTTTTATCTGTATATGGCAACTAAATTATTAAAACATCCATCCATTTCTTTCATGAAAATAATAATAACTTTGTTTATGTAGCACCTTTAAAAACATTCGTTTAGAAAGGGCTTTTACGGTGGAATTCAGCAACAAAAATCAGCAAACAAACATTGAATAAGAGACTTAGTCAAGGAAGTAACTTCAGATCAAACAATAAATAAGAACCCAACAGAAGGAGACGAGAACCCAGGCAGTACAAGGACCTCTGTGCTTAGACTGAGAACATGAGGACCAGAGGTAAAAAGAAGTATAAAAAGGAAATAGAAATTGTTGAAAAAATATAGAAGCAGCATCAATAAAATGGTGGATAAGTACATAGAGGAAGATAAATGCTATTATTAAAACAGTATTGTAGCATTATGACCAAACTGAATCTTTTGATGTCTTTCAAAACCAATACCTATATTTTGAAACATTTTTCTCCATAATTCTTTCTTTTCTGTTAATATAGACCTGAAAAAGGGGAAGTCATCTTACAACCAAGGTCATCCTATATTTCAGCCAAAGCATCTGATTTCTTGGAGGTTGTACTTTCTTTGTGTTGGGAAGCTCAAGAGAACTTTGTCAAAGAACGCAAATGTAGAGCTTGTTTTCTCTAAAGAGGGGGACTAAGGTAACAAAGTTGGATGGCCATATTGAACTAGTAAACTTTTTCAAACTGCTACACTCAAGTTGTAGAAATCCTTGAATCTGTCTGGATATGGACAGGGCTGAGGGCTGGCCAATCAGAGGGAAGGGGGTTTGTGGAGTGGAAGCCTTAAAGAGACAGCAGCTAAATAAAATGAAGCATTTTAGATGGAGGCTGAAATGAGGGCTTTCTAAAACACTAGTATGAGAAAATTGTGAATGTTTTTCTTGAGCTATAAATCATGCAAAGCCAGTACAGGGGTACCACAGAGACATTACAAAGCCTTAAAAACACAATACCACATCTTAAAGTGATCCAATTTGCTTGATCCACTGATCATTTGTGGGGAAAAAAGCGCATTATGAGTAGCAAATCAAAGGAAGTGTTTTTGTTTTTGTTTTTGTAGATGAATTTACTCTTGTTTAGTCTAGTTTTGTTTTCAGTTGACTTATTCATGCAGCTCTTATCCTCTTAAAAACTAAGTGAAGCCAATAAGGCTTTAAATATTCAATTTCAAGCAGCAAACAGTTATTTCTAATTTAGCGACTGGTGTTAAGATTATGCTAAATATACTACTGCTGAGAACTGAAGCTGTAATGAATAAGTAAACAGATAAACTAAAATGAACTTAAAATGGAACTCAAGAAGAAAGGAAGGCAGGTTAGTTCAAACTGTGTTGTAGGTGAAGCAAAGATAAACAGAGATTATCATAGAACAACATTTCGTAGAACTTGAGACTGTCTCTCCTTCATCGACCCGACTTGCCTGCTGAGATTCCTGCTGTACTGTAAACATGAAACCCCTCCTCTGCTGCTGCATCTCCAGACTCAGACCATGTCTACTCTGCTGCCAAGCACAGCGGCTGCAGCCTCTCTGTCTGCAGTTTGAGCCAATCCAAGGCACTGGGGAACCCCAGCAGCGTCACACATGCCCAAGACCCCACACCTCATGTCCACACACACACTAGAGCCGAAACATGTCCAACACATTGGAGTGTCAGGACTGCAGAGCTCCAACACTTTGTGGCTGTGTTATGCTCCCACCGTCTTCCTGCTAAATCTCTCGGGGCCTGTTTGTTGATTCCTTCTGGTTAAGATTTGCGGCCAGCCAGGTTTGCTTTCCCTCCCTCAGAGGGCCTGTGACGGCTCCCCTGTGTGGTTCTCAAGGAGAGCTTGACATCCGTTCATCACACATGTTCATCACACACTGTGGTGCCCGCTATAAATTGGGACAGTGAGTAATGATACTGTTAGCTGTAGAGAAAGAAACGATTCACCCTGCTGCACTGTTGAAATGGGGCGTGCTTCTTTTATCTGCTTTGTGTGTGTGAGTGAGTGAGTGAGTGAGTGTGTGTGTGTGTGTCACTGAATACCAGCAGAAGAATTCTCAGTCACAGGATGTGACTGATTTGGGTCGATGATGTGAGTAATAAATTAAGCTTGTATAAGTGTTTATGTTTGTGTGAGTGTGTGTGATGTATTTGTGTCTGCCCTCAGCTGCATACTTCAGAGCTCTTGGCGATGCTTTAAGTGGTTGGTCACGATATTTGGCAGTCTTTGACATGTATACAAATTCACTGTCAGAGGCTTGCAGATGGCAGACTTAATCCAAAAAAGAGCTAAAAAAAACCTCTGAAAAGACGCTGACGTCGTCACTCAGCTTGACAGAAATGACACTTATTCTAAAATTATCCTGGGAGCATATTTTAGCCTCGGTATGTTCAGCACACGGTATACTGTAAATAATTGCTGTCTGGTGGATGGAGTTTATTCAGAGTGACATGTGATGTGGGAACTTTTGTTGCTGAAATGGTCAGTATGTGGTGTGTAAATTCACAATAACAGAGCTTTAAGTTTTGTTGAGGCTCTTCATCGTATTTCTTGATGAGAATGTGTCTGACGTTGTTTGAATTAAAAATGAATGGAGTAGGTGTACCATTCCCCCCGAAAATACAGGTCACAGACGAGATGTGCAGCCATGTAATGCAGTATTTATAAAATATGCAAAACCTTCTCAGGATCATGTTGGAAAAATCCATCAGCATGTTAAAGCAGCAGTAAGGGATTTTTATTTATGGATGAATGATATATGTATGGTAAAATTGGGAGGCATTTTTAACACACTTCAGCAGTTTAACATGTAAAAGGTTCTACTTTTAGCTGTTACATATATGAAAATTTTAAATGCCAGTAATTATAAAAAGATGTGACACACTTTTGGCTGTAAGAAATGGGTAATATACGTTTGGCAGCTAGCTATGTGAAATAGAAATCCGAGGGGGTGAGACAAGGCCCTGACACTTATTACCTTGCTACTAATTTAAGATGCAGATACATTGGTAACAAATATTGATTTAAAAATCATTTAACTGATTCCAAATAACACACGTTTTCAAAGATATTACTTTGGGGTTAGGAAAAGAAGTAGTTCATTCGACAGCAATGGATTTTTATAAATCCGTTGCAGTGGAGTAAACGTAAACCTGCCCTCATTTAGAGCTCTTTTTTTTCTGAGGTTCACACTTTAAAACTCAAAACAAGTTTTGTTTTCACTTTATTTTAAATTTAACAAAAGTATCCCTATTTCTCCCTGGAACAAAAATGCCAGCCGTTATTTTGTGTTTTTGTTGTAAAAATTACACTATAATATGAAAGGAAACGGACTCGTTTACATTTACATTGAAAGCTGCACCATTGTCAAAAACATGAAAATTAACAAGGGATTTGCTAATTACTGAACCTGAAGAAAAATACAAAACAATGATATTTTACAGTGTCTATTAGTTTCAGAAAAACAACTTAAAAGCTACACAAACCCAGGGGAGCAAAAGGTGAGCTGTAACAAGAGGTAGGATTTAATAATTTTCTAGTTTTTCACAACAAAAAACTCAAATTAATTGCTAAATTCATTATATCCCCAGGCCTAGTTTAACCTGCCCTTACGGCAGAAGTGAAATGTGCTACATCTTTTTTTCCACTTATTGATTTGGTGTTGAGCATGTTAAGGAGGTTGTAACCATTGCCAAGAGGGTTTGACCAATCAGAAACAAGCATCTTACACAGCTGGAAGATCAGGGAAAGAGCTGAGCAATAATACAAAATTATGAACACAATTTCAATAGCAATACACTAATATTTTACATATCCAATACAGATTCATAGGAGAATTGCTCACCCTTTTGGTAGTGGCCATACAAAGTATTGCATCACATTAAGCAGGATAACTTTTCATTTCTGTTTGTTTGCACAAGATTTTTTTACCTTTTACCTTTACCTCTATAGTTTTCTAAGCTCATAGTGCTCTTAAGAATTTCATGGGGAATTTTTACAGAGATATTTTGCACGTCAATGGCAACAGTTGGCCTGGCAGTTCAGGCGTGTGCCTCATGTGCAGATGTCTTGGTCCTGGTTCAGCTTGAGGCCAAGACCATTGGCTGCTCCTTTTCCCATGCTTTCTGACTCTCTTTGGCTGTCCTATCACTAAGGGCGAAAAATGCACAAAAACTTCCTCCTTCAAAGTTTTAAGAGGATGTGATAAACTCTTATTAGTTACACAAGTATAGCTTTCGAAGTAGCGACTCATGATACTCATGAGGTGTCACTTGCTCATTGGTTTGTAATGGTCCTAATTGTTCGACACAGCAGGAGATTTGAAGCCTTGCATGGTTTTGTTGTATCACACAGATTCCAACTGAACATGCCATGTGCTGATAAGTCCCCCCACCCAAAAAAAAAGAATAGAGAAGATAGTGCTGTGTGTCTATACAGACTTTGCAGCAGTTGTGGTCAAATTTGGCTTGTGCTGTTGCCTTCTTCAATGGATTGTTGTTCATTTTTTCTGGCTAAAAAATCCAATACCTTTGAATGTGAATGGTAATCACATCTGCCACCGCCAAGCTTAATAGTTGTTCGATTTTAGCCTACTGATCTCAAAAATGTCTGTGTGGTGAAAACTGTCATTCATTAAGTATACTGGCCCTTTCTTTGATGTTGCTCTTATATTTTTGCACCTGTCTGCTGTGCTACCAACAACCTCCTTTAAACACTGCAGCTACACGTGTTTTTATATCCTCTGTTGAGTTATTTTTCCTGCTGTTATGATTAAGCTGCACTCAGTTTGCCAATCCACCAGACATACTGACACACAGACCAAATGAGACACACAAGCTAGTCTGGCTTACCCAATTAGACTGAATATAATTTGGATTCTGCCCAGTTCCTGTCCCTGGTCAGGTGTATGTTGCCAGTATTCAGAGAGAAATATCTATCACAGTAAAATAATTCACACGTCTTGTGGCCATACAGACAAGGAAGCGTTTTCCTCTCATGCTTTGACTGAAATGGATCCACACACAAGAGTTTATTCTTCACGTTTGAGTGTTTTGTGACTTCAATCCTTTTTGTTTGATTTATGTGATCCAATTTAGATACCAGAGTTAATACATGTACAATTCAGTCTACAGTATACAATACATGCTCATTAAAATAGCAGTTCTTGTAGACACTGCAAATGTCTAAATGATTGTGATGAATTTTGATTTTTGCGAAATATATTGTGAATTGTAAAACCTGGATTATGATAAAATTACAGCTTATTGTTGAGGTCTACTTTTGATTTACA
>RPOG01001818.1:0-24980 GCA_008086565.1 Thalassoma bifasciatum
TGATTTAATGAAAAAAAAAGGATTTTTGTTTCTGAAAGAGATTAACTAAAACTTCCTGCATCATTCCGTAACAACACCTGAGCAGACTCCAAACCGCCATCATCGGATACTCGACGCCATCCTGAGAAAACAAAGGCCCCGCCCACTCCACGGCGAGCTAACCGCCTCCTGAGAGACGCCGACAACTCTACAGATAATAAATAAGATAAAAACAAACATCTGCTAATCCTCTGAACGGCTGGGAATGTCGCAGCTTTGTTCGGCTAAAAATTTGGTTGCTAATTTGGTTAGCATTCGCCGAAGTCACAAAGCAAACTGCTAAAAAAAAATCACCGATAAAATTCTGCCTTTTCCTCCCAACGAACTGCTGGTTAGCACGAGGATGAGGAGTGTAACTTTGCGTAAAAAGAAGTACGGTTTGCCACTCTAGCTGCTAGCTCGCTAACTAGCTCGCTAACTAGCCAGCTAGCTGGATTGACTCGGGAGGTTTGGAATTTTTTTCTTCCTGGAGGTGTTTAAAAAGTTAGCGTCGAGCGAAGCTAACGATCAAATCTCTGCCAGACTTAGCATCTCTGCTAGCTTAGCATGCTACGATTAGGCTAGCAGAAGTCGGAAAGCGTTAGCCGGTGAAGTACGCGCCGAACATCGTGACGTAAACCGCGTGGGAGTGTTGAGAGCGAGGCTGTGTGTAAAGATGGACGACATTCCTCCTCTTTGTGTACAAAAGTGAAGCCAAAATTCCCCCAAGCAGCTGATTGGCCGGTGCGTGCGGCGCTGCTGGAGCCTGATTGGTCGACAGAGCTGTCAGTCATCACACTACATCTGGAACTAAACTCGTCAAAAAAATAAATAAATCCTGAAAAGACGATCAGGATTTTCGAGTCTGCACTGAAAACAGCCACCAGGGGGAGCTCTAAAGGTTTTGGCTTCACTTTTTTTTAAAGCTGTTATCCAACCGATGCTTCCAACGTCTTTGTTTTTCCTTCGCTGTCATCAACGAGCGTCACAGGTTGTAACTTACTGACCAACATGTAGCTTTTAGAGAAGCTAACTCACAAACTAACTTTTACTTTTTTTGTTGTTGTTTTTGTTTAAGTGGATTATCGATGGAGCCTCCTGAGGTTTTAAAGTCATAAAACAGGAAAACACTCCTGAAGATTTTCTTCCTTTATCGTTTCTTGATTTGAGAAACTGTAACGTGTGTTTTAAAGGTTTGAGTCGCAGCAGCAGCAGCAAAAAAACAAAACAATAATTCCTCTCCGTCTTTATTTTTTTAGAGGTTTCTAAAACTACAACTCTGCCGAGAAAATCTGACCTCTAAAAATGAAATCTTGGTACGTTTGAGGCTTCGTAAAAAACTTCCCGATCTTTAAAAAAAGTCACCTTTCATTCACACAAAAACACCTTTAATTAAAAAAATTCTTGCGAAAATTTGCCCCAAACAAACACGACAGCAGCTCTTTATTTATTTTAGAGTTTCACCCTGAATTTAGACTTCTTACCTGGTCGTTAAAACCTAAAAGTTAAAAAAAAAAAGAAAAAAGTTCTTCTTAAGTTTTCTTTCCATGTACAGTGATTCAGTGACAAATACGCCAGAATTCTCACTTCACTTTCATAATCCTAGAATTAAAGTTAATATTCCAGAACTGAAGTCATATTCTCGACTGTTTCGAAACATCAGATTTCTGACATTAAAAGTTAGAATTTTTAGAATTTTAAAAACAATCGAAACTTTGACGAATTCTAGAATTCTGACCTTGATGTCGGAAACTCTAAATTTCTCTCTTGTTAAAAGTTGACGACCGTGTTCTAGAATTAAAGTTAAAGTACAGTAGTCGTAGCTCCTTTCTTATTTCAGAGTTTCACCCTAAATTTAGACTTCTTACTTGGTCGTTAAAGGGCTAAAAATAAAAAAATAAAAACCAAATTTCTTCATTTTCTTTCTATCAAGACAAGAATTCAAAATACTAATACGCCAAAACTCCCACTTTGTTTTCAAAATTCTAGAAATAAAGTCAGATTCTCGACTGTTTTGAAACTTGTTCTGAAATTAATTTCTGAAATTAAAAGTTAAAATTTTTAGATCTTGATGAGACTTCTTAAAAAGTCAAACTTTTGGCTTTTGTTTTTTCCCCTTTAGAAATTTTAACTTTTAATTTCAGAATTCTAAAATGTTAAGCAATTTCAGAACATCTTACGGAAATTCTAGAATTCAGACCTTGATCTCGGAAATTCTAGATTTCTCTCTCGTTAAAAAGTTGACGACTGAATTCTAGAATTAAAGTCAGAATTTAGAGTTAAAGTTTAGCCGCACTTGCTTAGACATTGGATTCCAACTTTGTGGAATCAAATAACATCAAATTTTGACTTTAAATTCAGACCTTTAAGATTCAAACTTTAATCGCAGAATTCTGATTTCACAGTCTGAATTCTAATAACTCAATAATTAACAGCTCACTTTATTCCGAACAAACACGACAGCAGCTCAGATCTCTTCTTTAATCCTCTTTTCATTTATTTTTCCCCCTGAGTTTAAACTTCTTACCTGTTTGTTAAAGGGCTTTTAAAGGTTCCAGTCGACCTCTTTCTCTGGCGTTAATGCACCTGAACCTTTTTTTTTTATTCCTGTTTTTCTCCTTTTGTGTGAAAATGTTCAACATCAGCTTCATAAATTTATAACTTTCTTCATTTTTCGTGACTTTTTGAACAAACCTGAAAGCAGAAGATTTTACCTCGTCCATCCTCTCATTTACTTTCAGACCCTGAGTTTAAACTTCAAACACAAACTCAGTCGTTAATGTTTTTCTTCAGTTTCATTTCTGATGATTTTTCCCGTTTTTCTTCGCTGCTGTCGTTTTTGTTCGGGTGTAAAGTTCCTGGTGTCGGCAGGTGGACGGACCCCAGTCCCTCTTTCATCGACCCCATATGTAAAGAAAAAGGCACTAAGGGAAAAAACTCAGGCGCTTAACCTCCCACCTGTCCACCTGCGGCACCGCAACGGCTCAGCCAATCAGACGCCTGGATCCTAAATTAGACCCCATGTTTTAAGAGATGGCACTTGAGCGTCTGTTCGTCTGTGACTTCGAGTTTATTAAAACATAAACTCACTTCATGAGCTTTCAGCCTGTCAGGATTTTTGATTTTCAACCAAACACGGATAAAAATCAAAACCAAAGTCGATGTTTTTTTTATATTTAAAGACATAACGACCAGGAAAGAGATCATTAAACCCTCTATAATTCTGACTTTACCAAAAAGGAGTCTTAATTTGTTAAATTAGCATCCAAATTTATCCCTTATGACATCAGAGGATGGGCAACTAAAAAAAAAAAAAGAAAAAAAAAAAAAATTGCTGCAGTACCACAAGTCACCACAGGTGTCGCCAAAACACACCAAACAGATTTTGTAAATTTTTTCAACACCAGATTTTTTTTTCTAGATCTGCTGCCGCCTGACAACTTCCTGTCTTGTGACTTTGCCGAATAAAACAGCTTCTAGTCGTAAAGTCCTGAAAACGGTGGAGAAATCTCGGAAAAGACATCATTAAAAATTCTGTAAATGGTACACTACCATGAAGAAGTCTTGTTATTAATTAAGCAACCAAATTTATCCTTATGACATCAGAGGATGGGCAACTAAAAAAAAAAAAAAAAAAAAAAAAAAAAAAAAGTGCTGCAGTACCACCAGTCACCACAGGTGGCGCCAAAACTAACCAAACAGATTTTGTAATTTTTTTTCAGCCCCAGTTTTATTTTTTCAATCATCTGCTGCTGCCTGACGACTTCCTGTCACATGACTTTGCCGTCAGAAATGTCTGTTAGTCGTAAAATCTTGCAAACCGGTAAGAAACTCTGGAAAGAGATCGTTAAACTTTTATAAATCTTATGGTGACGTGAAAAAGTCTTACTTTGTGAATAAAGCATCCAAATTTATTGTTACGACATCAGAAGAATGGCAACTAAATTAAATTTTAAAAAATAAATAAATAAGTTGCAGTACCACCAGTCACCACAGGTGTCGCCACAACTCACCAAACAGATTTTGTAAAATTTTTTCTACCCCTGTTTTATTTTGATTATCTGCTGCTGCCTGACAACTTCCTGTCACATGACTTCGCCGAAAAAACACTTTCTAGTTGTAAAATCTTGTAAACGTTAAAGGAGGAAAACTTCGCCGATCGAGCTTCCCTCTGGCGCCACCATCGGGACAAAGTTTCCAGTTTTCTCATCACATTGAGTCTCTGAATTATGTCTTGAAACATTAAAATAAATCCACAAATTTAAAACATTTTTCTTTTTTACGTTCTTTTTGTAGCCGCGATGAAACCGCGAGCTGATGTTTGGCGAGCGGCGTGTGGGATCAGTGTAAAGTTTGTCGTCATCGTGTGAATCATGAATAAAAGTCTTTGTGTGTCTCTGATCGTGTCTGAAAAACTGAAGTGTCCACTAGGGGGCGCTCTGTCGTAACAAAAACTTCATCTGTGAACATCTTCTCTCTGTGGTTCAGGATTGGTTCTTTTCTCACGAGCTCTGCTGTGATTGGCCGCGGGTTTGGACATGTGGGCGGGGTTAAAGCGTGACGTCTCCGGTTGTGGGTGTGGTCAGATTTTTGGGCCTTCCTGCTTCACGACCTTGAACCTTTAATTTTCCTCCCTCTCTTTGAAAAAGCTAGAAGTGTTTTCGGCCGAGCTGCGTAGATTCTGTGTTTGAAACATTCCCTCGGAGGAAACTCGGCCAACTCTTCATCTCTCTCTTTTTTTATTTCGTAGTCAGATTTCTGGGTCGTCTGTCGTGGTCGTGGTGCGTCGGTCACGTTGGTCGGGTCGAAGCGAAACTAACGAGCGTAGACTGAACACTGAACCTGCTGGTGAAACTTTACATGACTCTGTGTCTCTGTACTTTTACTTTTTTGTCTGACTGTGTTTGAACTAAACTCAATGGTTGGCCCAGTCTGTTTCTGATGTACACACTCTGTAGGGGGTGGACCTGCTCACACACACACACACACACACACACACACACACACACACAGGTCCAGCTTTGAATAGAAAACTGTGATGACGGAGCCTCGAGTGTGTTTGTAGACATGCAGTCGACTTTGTTTTGATGAATAAAAAGGCCAAATGGAGACTGAACTCTTCACGTTTGTCAATTATTTCTGTTTTCATCCTTTGGTAAAACAAATATTTTTATTCCTTGTTTTTTCCATCAATATATTTATTGAATTTTATACTTTTTATAACACAATACAGACAAACAACATCACAAAATATTCAACAAACTGCTGCTCAGACTAAGCTCCATATTCAGTAGAAATTACTGTCTACATGGGGAAAAAACAAATGTGTACAAACATTTAAGGTTACATAGAGTTAGTTTTTACTTTTCAATCAATTCCTGTTTCCCCGCTTTTATAAATCTCACTTTTTAAACTGATATTTAAATAGAACTTTTCAATATGGGTCCCCAGAAGATTCATAATTTAAAAAAATAACACGTCGTTATGGAATAAATACTATTTTAGTAAGTAACAGACAAATATATAATGTGGCCATAAAATTGTGAAGTAAGGCGATATCATGAGATTTTATTTTTTAATATCTATATCTATTAGATATTTCATAATGATTTTGAGTGTAATTATTCTACTAATAAACAACATTATGAAATAAAAATTGACTTAGAAAAAAAAAAATTTTAAGTGTCATAAGAGCTTGGAAAATAAATAAAAAGTAATTTGGGGGTGTGTGGTTATATAATGGTCAGCCTACTGTTGTGATAATTAAACCCTGCTTTACTGTAATAATCACAGTTTATCTCCGTTAACACAATCTTGACTTCTTATCTCAAAATTATGACCTTTCATCTCTTAATTTTGAATTTCATCACATAACTTTGACTATTTGCATAAAAAATTCCACTTTTATCATGATATTTTGACTTCTTATCTCAAAATTTCTACTTTTAATCCAATATCTTTGACTTTTAGCTTTATTTTGACTTTTCTTTAAGTCAAAATTTTTACTTTTATAACACAATTTTGACTTCTTTTCTCAAAATTTCTACTTTTAATCCAATATCTTTGACTTTTAGCTTTATTTTGACTTTTCTTTAAGTCAAAATGTTTACTTTTATAACACAATTTTGACTTCTTATCTCAAAATTTAGACCTAATAGGGACAAAAAAAAAATCTAAAAAGAAATATATATATTTATATTTTTTAAACTGTTGGAAATGTACGGAAGAGGATTAGGGCCACTGAGAAAAAAAAAAATCTAAAAAAAAATAAAAGTCAGAATTCTGAGAAAAAAGTCAGAATTCTGAATTTAAAGTCAGAATTCTGAGATTAAAATCAGAATTCTGACTTTTTTCTCAGAATTCTGATTTTTTTTTTTTTGGAATTTTTAAATCTAAAAAAAAAAAGTCAGAATTCTGAGGAAAAAGTCAGAATTCTGAGTTTAAAGTCAGAATTCTGAGATTAAAATCAGAATTCTGACTTTTTTCTCAGAATTCTGACTTTTTTTTTGGAATTTTTAAATCTAAAAAAAAAAAAAAANGTGTGTGTGTTTTGGGGCCGGATAACGGTCTAACTCCGCTGCTCTGTCTCTGTTTCTGCTTCTATTGTTTTCAGCGGACAGGCAGGTCTACGCCGCCATCTTGGAAACTTTCTCTTTTTTTCCATCGGGAAGAATGTTCCTGTTCCCGCCTCACGGCTGAGTGACGGCAGCGGCAGCCAATCAGGAGCGAGGATCCAGGGACGGGAGTCTGCACGAGGCAAACACTGAAAACAACTTATTCCTTTATTTTATTTTAAGTTAACACAAAGTTTACAAGAATATACAGGATTGAAAGTCTTAAATTCTTGCTTCATCTATAGAAGCTCATTTCTACGGAAGAGGATTAGGGCCACTGAGAAAAAAAAAAAAATCTAAAAAAAAAAAAAAATCAAAATTCTGAGAAAAAAGTCAGAATTCTGACTTTTTTCTCAAAATTCTGACTTTTTTTTTTTTTTTAGATTTAAAAATTCCAAAAAAAAAGTCAGAATTCTGAGAAAAAAGTCAGAATTCTGATTTTAATCTCAGAATTCTGACTTTAAACTCAGAATTCTGACTTTTTCCTCAGAATTCTGACTTTAATCTCAGAATTCTGACTTTTTTTTTTTTTTAGATTTTTTTTTTTTTCTCAGTGGCCCTAATCCTCTTCCGTAGAAATGAGCTTCTATAGATGAAGCAAGAATTTAAGACTTTCAATCCTGTATATTCTTGTAAACTTTGTGTTAACTTAAAATAAAATAAAGGAATAAGTTGTTTTCAGTGTTTGCCTCGTGCAGACTCCCGTCCCTGGATCCTCGCTCCTGATTGGCTGCCGCTGCCGTCACTCAGCCGTGAGGCGGGAACAGGAACATTCTTCCCGATGGAAAAAAAGAGAAAGTTTCCAAGATGGCGGCGTAGACCTGCCTGTCCGCTGAAAACAATAGAAGCAGAAACAGAGACAGAGCAGCGGAGTTAGACCGTTATCCGGCCCCAAAACACACACACACGGACTCAGGGCTCCACCGTCTGCGCCGTCACCTCCGAGGAGATTATTCCCCTGAAGAATGAAGCTTCATTTCAAAGATTCTGCTTAACCAGAGAGAGAGAGAGTTAGCGGCTAACGGCTAAAGGATCAGCTGTTTGTGCACAGATGCTGTAGAAACACGGACAAAAACGCTTTCACAGTAAGTACATCTCACTTCAGCTTTCAGCACCACTCAGGGATTATTACGCTTCTTCTCCTTTGTGTGAGTTTGTAGTTTTAACGGAACAATAATGACAGAAAGTGAGTGATTACTGCCAAGTTTGGACGACGATGAAGTTAGTGTCGCAATCGTAGCTTCCAGTTTTGCTGTTACGGGGTCGTTTGTTGGAATAAAACCTTTATTTTTAGAAAAACTAAATATAAAATACTCCAAAAATGATTCATACTTTTAAATCATTTGAGGGCTGTTTAAATCTCGAGGTTAAGATGTGGAAAAAATGACGAAATGAACGCATTCTTGTCGTCTAACCACATTGGATCAGGTCTTGATCTTTTCTTTCTTTTTTTATTTTGAACATGATCAAACTTTTTAACACAATAAAAAACAAATACATCAACAAAAGTAAACAGGAAAATTAAACAACAACAACAAAGTAGCCTAGTAGGCCTATTGGATGTTCAGCAAAAGAGTGAGAGGAAGTTGAAACTTGTCTAGTCCCACCCCTTTAACTTACACAAATATTATTTTCAATTTAACCTACCACCAATTATCAAGATAATAATACTTATAAATATACTTATAAAGTAATCTCAGCATTAAAAAATATAACAAATATTAACAATATAAAAATGCAAGCGATAATTTAAATTATTAATTAAAAAAATCCAATAAATAAGAATTAAAAAGTAAAAAAAATAAAGATTAAGTGACCTTCTTGATGCAATTCCATCTTTGTATCTTTTAAACACTGTGTTTTTATACATTTTTACATACTAATAGCAGCTTGGGACAGCTTTTGGCTCCGTTTATTCATCCTCCATTTATTTCAATGGGCCAAAAATTTTCAGAAAATTCAGAATATTTTAAAAAGTACAAAAATTAGGGGTAACCCATTTACAGGGACACCATTCCTCATCAGTCTTAACATTTTACTTTTTGATTGGTCCAAATCGGTGCAACTTTGTTTAAAGAGGAGCAGCCCGAAAAAACGGAATTAGACCATGCATGAAAAAAAACTACGCCATGCATGTAAAACAAATGTGTTGCTTTATTATGAAAAGCGTGACAGTTGCATCTGTTCCAAAAATTTTCTCCAAATATTTTTGTTTCGAGCATATTCACATATATTTAATAACTATTTATGCAATATATGGTAGGATAAATCTTGTTTACTTAAGTGTATACCTATGTTTTTAGTAGAAAAAGGCAAATTTTGATAATGTTTTTGCACTAAGGTATTAGAAATAAATGTATTGATGTTTTATCACAGACATGGGATATTGTTTTGCAATCATTTCAATAAATTTGATGGCAGCAAATGGCTACGATTATTTTTTATTACATACTTAAAATCTAACAAAATTTTCCAAACTAATTTTGAATGCAAATAGCAAACCATGGAACAATCCATCTAATTTTCAACCAATTTTATAACAGAAAACCAAAGTTGTGACAAAAATAGCTTTTAAAATTAGGTCAAATGGACTCAAACACAACATGAGGATTTAAAAAAAAAAAAAAAAAAATTATAACAATCTTTAGAGATAAAAGTTAATCTTAAGTGTTATTGTGATTGTTAAAATGAGATTCTTTTTAAAAAATATTAATTTCTAGTGGCATTAAAATGGTCTCAAAAAGTCTTAAATTTGACTAAAACCTGTAAAAAAAAAATAATTTAAATTTAAAAATAATCAAGACCGTCTTTAGAGATAACATTCGATCTTTTAAAGTTTATTTAAATTGTAAAAAGTCAAGAAAATGTGATTATGTTGGAGCGACGAATGCGACACTAACTTCATCGTCAAGTTTTTGAAGAAGCTAAGTTAGCCTGTTAGCTCCTGCTAATGCTAACACGAGCTAACTACAAATACTTGAGTAAAAAATAAAGTTTCAGAGACTTTAGGGAGCTTTTGATGCGCTTTCATGAATTCAGACTTATCGATTGAGAATATTATGGAGCTGAAATTAAAACCTGGTGTGAAAGAAGCAGATTTAAATGTCATCTTTGATAGTTTTTAGGGAATTTTCGACGCTCCAACTTTGATTTAGAGTGGAGGAATGTGCTAACTTAACTTAGCTCCACTGGGTGAGTTTGATGAGACAGAAACAGCGTGTTTTTATTGATTTAAACTGATTTTAAATGTAATAATGTAAAGGGTTTGAAGCAGGCTGGGGGATAAATAATGTTTGTGTTTTTGATTTGGGGTTAAAGTGAATGTGGCTCCTTTAAGACTCCTCTGTTTTTACACAGCTGCTTAAATGAGCTGGTGTATATTGTATACAAATATAAATAAATTACTATTACTATTATTCCGAATGTCCTTCATCTGAGAACCCAAATTCACTCATTTTACGTGGGTTTTTGGAAGTAAAAGGAGGGGCCGTCACTCACTTCCGGTAATCGTTCTGTTTCCAGCGGACGTACCTCGGTCGTGTCCTCAGAAACATTTCCCGCTCCCCCCCACTTTTTCTCGCTAATTCAGCATTTTATGGACGCAACCTGAGCCGGGAGTTTACTACAAGTCTTTATTGATGATGGCGGATTTTGTTACACCGCGACACAGCGCGGTGATGGAGAGGCTCCGCCGGAGGATCGAGCTCTTCCGGCAGCATCACAACAGCTCGCTCTGGGCGATGCTCTTGCGCTGCGACCTCGCCGACCTCGACCTCGCCGTCGTCTGGAAGCGGGACGTGGTCGCGACAGACGTCCGGTTTCGGTTCGCTAGGTTGTTCGTGGCCGTCGGGGTCTGGTCGCCCCTGGTCCGGCCCGTCTCTCGTGGCCCGTCGCCTCCGCCCCCTCGCCCTCCTCCTCCTCCTCCTCCAGGCGGCAGCGCGGAGCACGGGGAGGGCGGCGGGACGGCGGCGGAGCAGAGCAGGAACAGCACGCTGATAGCGGTGAGTGAGCGGCGGATGAGCGGCTGCGTGGTGCGCACACACACAAACACTGACAACATGACAACAACACAAGGGGGACCATACTCTGAAAACCCCCCAAAAAGAACACCCCCAACCCTCTAAGATCCTCCAACACGACAAAGTAGCTTCATGGACCAAACATTATTTATAATGCTCCTTTACTGTTTGAAGGAAATGTTTTCTATAAGATGCAAACAAAATTTTTCCTTGTAAAAAAGTATAAAATGAAGAACAGGTCAAAATTTTGATGGTTGTGTAACAAATTCATGGCATGAATGGACATCACTTTGACCTTTTTCCTATTTATTTTGCCTGTATTTCGTCAAAAATTGACTTTTTTAGATCAAAAATTCAACTCTTTTCTCTCATAGCTTTGTATTATATCAAACTTTTGACTTTTAATGTCATATTTTTGACTTTTGACTCATTGTTTTGACTTTCGATGTTTTGACTCCTATCTTAAATTTTTTACTTTGAGCTTAATTCAGAGTTTTTATCACAATTTCTACTTTTGTTCCAAATTTTAGACTGTAAATCTAATTTATTTGACTTTTAATGTCATATTTTTGACTATTTGTTAACAAAATTTCTAATTTTATAACAGAAGTTTGACTTCTTATGTCAACATTTCTACTTTTAATCCAATATCTTTGACTTTTAGCTTAATTTTGTCTTTTCAAGAAGTCAAAATTTCTACTTTTATAACACAATTTTGACTTCTTATCTCAAAATTATGACCTTTCATCTCTTAATTTTGAATTTTATCACATAACTTTGACTATTTACATAAAAAATTCTTCTTTTATCATGGAATTTTGACTTCTTATCTTAAAATCTCTTATTTTTGAATTTTTTGCTATCAATTTTTTTTTTTCATCCCAGAATTTTTACTCCTTTTTTAAAACTGTGACCATAAATCTCAGATTTTCTGCCTCAAATGGACAAAATAGAAATCTTGACAAATCCAGTTTCTTATTTTGATATTTCAAACGGTCTCCTGTACATTATTATAAAACATTTCCATTATAAAAATTGTTCTCTTCAAACAGTAAAAGAGTGTTTTAAATAAATGTTTGTTATGAAGCTGCTTTGTCGTCTTTGAGGATCTTTGGGGGGGGTGTGTGGTTATATTATGGTCAGCCTACTGTTGTGATAATTAAACCCTGTTTTATCTCTGAGTTTATTTTTGCGCCTGGTCCTGACACAGTGACCCAGAGTCAGAGTCAAATCCAAACGACACGTTGAAAACAAATAGTTTGAATGTTTGATCTGCACCTCTGCTCTTACATGAACCCTCCTCTGTGTGTGTGTGTGTGTGTGTGTGTGTGTGTGTGTGTGTGTGTGTGTGTGTGTGTGTGTGTGTGTGTGTGTGTGTGTGTGTTGTCGGTGATTGACGCTCAGAGGAAGCGTCGTGTTGTGGCCGTGGGGTCATGTGACCTCAGCTGCTGCTGTTTCCTTTTTCTCTGATTGGAGAAACTTTTTCTTCGGGTTCACTCACGGCTTCATGCTGCTGAGGTGACCAGCTCTGACCTTTGACCTCTGTGTGTGTGAGTGTATGGAGCTGAAACTGCTGAAGAAGTTGCAGTCAGAGGTTATTTTTGTTTTTCGTGTTATAAATCAAACAATTATAGCTCAAAGTCAAGTTGATTTAACCGCAGCCTCTAGAGCTGAACGGTTTCAGAAAAAGATCTAATTGTGATTTTTCTGGCAGATTCAGCGATTTCAATTTGATTCTTGATTTTCTTTAAATCAAACTTAAGTGAAATTTTCACAATGTACAGTAACATTTACAAACTTGACAGAAAATTACATCAAACCATTGAAACATCAAAAGCTTTTCCTCTAATGTGAGGATGAAAATAAAAACTGAAGGTAAGAATTGTTTCAAACTTTGAGATAAAAGGTCAATATTTTAATATGAAAAGGGAAAATTTGAGAAATAAAGACAAAATTCTGAGACAGAAAGTCAATAAACTTGCAGAGTTTAAGAAATTAGTTTAACATGATGTGAAAAAAAAGTCCAAACTTTCTCATTTAAGGTCAAAATTTTAAGTCTAAGTTTTGAAATAAAAAGTTGAAATTTTGATTTAAGTCAAACTTATAAGAAATAAATACAAAATTATGGAATAAAAGGGAAAAAAAATTAAAAAGAAGATTTTTAGATAAATAGTCGAATTTGGACTTTTCTCAAATCCCTAAAACCTATTCCTGTTATTTCTAAACTGGACTTCATAAATCGTATCTTTTAGTTGTAAAAACTGAAGAACAGAAAGAGCTATCTTTGACTCTTAACTTTTAAAAATAATGGCGTGCAAAATATCCTTGATTGTGTCAAGTTAAATAAAATAAAATCAACAACAATCCCAAGGAAAAAAGTATTTTTCCAACAGTCTCACACTCAAAGACAGGTGTGTGAGAAACAGCTGATATAACAGATCCTGGGTCAGTCAGGAGCAGGAAAAAATCGCAGCTTTAACGATCACATGATCATGTTTGAAATTATGATTTAATCAGAAAACGATAAATCGTTCAGCTCTAACAGCCTCTGAGAATAAGTTGAGTTTTCCTCTGATTCACATAACAAATGATGACAGAGTTTAAAGCACATTCACAGATTCACTTTTGCTGCTTTCATCTGTCGTATTAATGAGGGATGTGCAGGATCATTAACACGGATACGATTTAATTGTTGATTTAAAGCTTTTAAAAAGGGATGCATTGAAAATGACTGAAACCAAAAAGTGAGGATTAAAACCCAAAAACCGACCAATAAATGACTTTGCCAGTTATTTGTGTCCCATGAAGAAATAATTGACTTTACAGCAGCTGTTGTTTTCCAGAATTTAAAGATGCACAGAATTTTATTTTGTAGAGAAAAGTGAGACCGCAGAGAGTAAAAATGTGACAGAAGCCAAAAAAACAACTTAAATGTTTTAAACAGGATATGAAAAAGTGAGAGAGAGAGGAAACGAGAGCAGATTATTTTGAATAATTTTGTGCACTTAAACTAAGAACAGAGGTGAGATTGTGTGATCAGAAAAAAGAGGAGAGCGATGGAAAAGAGTGTAAAGTTGGTCTGATTGTGCAGGAGCATCAGCAGGTGAGAGGACGTCGGTTTGTTTATGACGTTTACTAAACGATAACAGCGACTCCAGTTTACACAACTTCACCAGAACTGTTTAACAAAAGCTGTTTGTTGCAGAGTTTGATGTGAGAAACGGCGTAAACTCTTCTTCACTCTTGGCAAACGACTGCGTCACATCTGGACGGATACAGACAAAAGTTTCACGGATGGAAAAATACAAAATCAGTTTCTCTTCTGTCGTTTATCTCCAGCTCAGTTTGTTTCATCTCAGCTAAAAAAATCCTTATTTTTGTTTGTTTTTGTCCAATACAGAGAGACTTTTTTTGGTCTGTTGTTTAGAAATGAAGAGAAAATTACAGTTATGTGCAAAAAATGTGGAATGTCAATTTGAAAACAGCAGCAATAAAAACAGTTTTTGCTCTGAAAAGCTTGTGATTTCTTCAGGATATTTAACTTTCCTGCAGGTGTTGATCAGAAAAGTTTTAGAGTCTTTTTACTTTATTTACTGAGAGATAAAGTTTTGTTTTGAGGAGTGAACTTGACTCTGTACCAGGGCTGAACGATCTGCAAAAATAGTCTAATTGCGATTATTTTTACCTTTTCACAATCGTGATTTTTTTTTTGCATGGTTTCCTCTAATTCCCTCATTTTTTGTTTTTAAACAAACACATTGTAGAAATGAACATTGACATTAAATAAAACAGGAAAACAACACCCATGACATTTTTTTGCTACACGCGACTCCTTTTTGCCCATTTTAGACCAATTTTTGCTTATTTTTACTAGTTTTTAAAGTTCTATCCAAACTTTTTTTTGCCATTTTTTGTTGCATTTGGCCATTTTTTCCACTTTTAAATGTATTTTGTCACCTTTTTGCCCAATGTAGCCACTTTTTTTGCCACTATTGGACAAATGTTTGCTTGTTATTACTAGAATTTAAAGTTTTATCTAAATTTTTTTTTGCCATTTTTGCCACTTTTAAATGTATTTTGTCCTTTTTTTGCCCATTTGAGCTACTTTTTAGCCACTTTTAGACAAATTTTTGCTTATTTTTACTAGTTTTTAAAGTTTTATCCAAACTTTTTTTGCCATTTTTTTGTTGCATTTGGCCATTTTTGCCACTTTTAACTGTATTTTGTCACCTTTTTGCCCATTGTAGCCACTTTTTTTGCCACTTCTGGACCAATTTTTGCTTGTTATTACTAGAATTTAAAGTTTTATCCAAACTTTTTTTTTGTTGCATTTGGCCATTTTTGCCACTTTTAACTGTATTTTTTCACCATTGTAGCCACTATTGGACCAATTTTTGCTTATTTTTACTAGTTTTTACAGTTTGATCCAAACATTTTTGCCATTTTTTGTTGCATTTGACCACTTTCATTACTTTTTCTCTGTTTTTTGTCACTTTTGTCCACCATATTTACCACCTTCTTCTAACTTTTTTGCCATTTTTTGTTGCATTTGGCCATTTTTGCCACTTTTAACTGTATTTTGTCACCTTTTTGCCCATTGTAGCCACTTTTTTTGCCACCTTTGGACCAATTTTTGCTTGTTATTACTAGAATTTAAAGTTTTATCCAAACTTTTTTTTGCCATTTTGGCAATTTTTTACCACTTTTAACTGTAATTTATCACCAATTTTCACCATTTTTACTGCATTTTGACTACTTTTTAAGTTTCCTCCCAATTATCCTGCTATTTTTTGCCACCTGAGACTATTCTAATTCCATTTTTATTGCACTTCTTGCTGATTTCCCAATCTTTACCACTTACATTGTTTCTCCATCGGAGGTCGTTTTTGACAGTTTGTGTCTTTGGTTGAGTAAAACAGCATAAAATTCTTCGGTAACACTTTAGATTAGGGAACACATATTCATTAATTTGTAGTCAATAACTAATAATTAGGAGTTAATAAATGGAAAAGTCTGAATTCATGGTGCAGTAGAGGTAGAATAAGAGGTTAATACATGCTTAATAAATACAAATTAGCTACTTATATGCATGTTAATAAGCACTTGCGATTATTTTTCCCTATATTGCAGTGTTGATTTATGGTGCAATTATTTTAAGGTTCCCCATCTAAGGTGTTGTGAAGTGAACACATTTTTGGAAATGAAAGTTGAAATTAGTTACAGCATGAAAACAACCTGTGATATATTTCAATTTGATTATTATGACTCTTTTTGCAGATGTGAGCCACTTTTCACTCTTTATTGCCACTTTTAGAACAATTTTTTTGCTGCTGTCTAACTATTCTCCTAATTTTCTTGCCAATTTTTTCAGCTTTTTGGCCGTTGTTACCTCCTCAGACTTAGTTTTGATGCCACTTGTTGCTGTTTTTGTCACTTTCTACCACTTAGATGGTTCCTCTTGCACAGGAACTTCAGGTGAAATAAATATTGTAGTATCTGGGATTAGAATAAAGCAGCAGGTTATGTTTTGATTTAATGTAATATGCGATGACTTTCCCAGCTTTATTTAGGAGTTTTTCTTCTGTTTTTAGATTTCAAAGGTGATCAGAAAAGTTTGGGAGTCCTCTGACTTTATTTGCAGAGAGATAAAGTTTTGTTTTGAGGCGTCATGAAGCTCAAACTTGAGGAAAACCTGACTGAACTTCCTCTGCGTCTGCTCTGCTGTGAGCGTGTTAAAGTTTGTGTTTCTCTGTTTCTGTGTTTCCTCACGAACGCTGACGAGCGGCGTGGAGTCCTGAGAGGTGACTCAGTCGGAGCAGAAACCCCCCACCGCCCCCTCACAGCTGACTCATCACTCCCTGTGTGTGTTTGTGCTGAATATTAACGCTGTCAGGAAACGCCTCGCTCTCTCTCTCTCTGCACTTTAGAGAGAGCAGGGAGGGGGCGGGGCTTCCTGCCTGTGCTGGGCTGTGATTGGCTCACGGCAGGCGTAGTGGAGGTGAAAGATCTTTAAACGGGGACGTGGTTCGTCCAGTTTTCTCCAGGATTTTATGACTTAACTGAAAAGACTCTCAGTTATTTACGGCTGTGAGAGCAGAGCTGTTTGTTGTGTTTCCTGTTCGTTCACTGAAGTCACGGATGTGATGTTGGTGAAGTTTTTCATCCTGATCTCAGTTACTCAATCACCTAAAACTGGATTATTTTATCAGCTTTAATGACTCAGCATCATCTGATCAGTTTACACAGGTTTTACTGCTGAGTCATTCTTTAAAGTCGTGCTGATGTCTGTGTCAGGGATCTATGAAGTTTGTAAATCAAAATCCAACAGGTCAGATTAAAGTCCCTGTGAGGACTTTTTAGGTGATTGTGAAAAAGGTTAAAAGGCAAAATAGGAGGTAAAGGGTAAAACATGAGCTCGAGACTGAGACACAAGCTAAAGTCTTAAAGTAAGTGAGTAAAGTCGATACTAAAAGGTGACGTGGACGGACTGCCGGTCACTCATTGGTCAGAGAATGTCGTCTCTGCAGCTTCTGACTCTGAACAAATCACTTACAAGAGGCAAAGGAATAAGTCAGCGACGGGTTTTTAATGACATTTAAACCTGACGGCACAGAACCAGACTGAATGAAGACAAAATACAGCCCTAAAATGCTCCTTCATGATTCCTAAAGAAGTTAAAAGTCCTTTTTAAACCAAAAAGAAGTTAACAGCAAAGATAGTTGGCTTTAAAGAGTCTTTTAAATTAAATCAAAGTTGGTCGGTGCAGGAGCGATCTGTCTGCCACGAGAGTCTTTAAGCACCAATCAGTCCATTAATCCACAGGGAACCAAAAAGGAAAACCAGTTCAAAGAAGAATGATTGATCAACAACAAATCTCTGGTATACCAGGCCCAAAAATCAAAAATTAAAGTGATCTCACTGGATCCAGGGAAGAGTTGATGTCAGGAAGCAGCTCCTTCGTTTTCCTCTGCGTGCAGCAGCACCAGGCTGTTGTTTACCTCCGTTGTCATGACGACCCACATTGAGCCGCTGTATTACTTTAATGAAATCTTTTTAAAGCTTTTTTTTTTTTCCTTTAAAGACCACGGTGGCACATATGTTGGTACAAAATTATGTTTATAAATGACATGAATGCACTTTAGCGCAGCTGTGTTATAAGATCCACGCCCACCGTGAGTCTGTAGTCGGGCTAGAGGAAAAGAACCAAACCCAGTAGAGACGAGTAGAGTAGAGCTGGAACTGTAGAGTGGAAAAGCTCCAATAAACAGGGTTAGTCTCAGGGGTGTTTGTCGTCTGTTGCTGCTTCTTTGCGTAGATTTGTCTGAAATCAACAGAAAGAGACTTAAACACAGTTTAATCTACTTTTAAGTCTGGTTCATGGAGTCAGTCCATGTTTATGAGCGAACCAGAGAAAATATGATGAAGTAAAAGCTGTTTCACTGTGAGAGAAGACGTGGAGGTGTGAGGAGCTTTGAGGCAGAGATGAAGTGAACTCTGCTTGTTGAGGGTTTTTGTGGCAGAGGCCGAGCTAAACGCTGGAGGGTGAGTCACCGAGGAGACATTCAGAAACCTTCGTTTGTCTGCGTGTAATGTTAAATATGCAGACTTGGTCCTTTCAGCCAAAACAAAGACTCCCAGTATCTGCACCAAAGACTCGCCGTGCTGCTGAGAAATGTGCTGAATTTTTCTGTTTTCACCTCCTGATAAACAAAACACTGAGCTGATGCAAGAAAATATATATATTTTTTTTTAATTGTGATTTCACAGGTCCATACATTTAATGAAAATACAAATCATACATCTCATTTAGATAAATTATATCATACTACAACAGCTCAATTTGAAATAACCAAGACTCAGTCAGCAAAACAGAAACATGTATTAACCGTTTTTGAGTTTAGTAAAATAAAAACAAAGTATGAATGGAAGTGGGGTAAACGTCCTTGACTCATAAAGCACTCTATTTGAGGAAATCTAAGATACCGACAAAGACAAAACTATTCCAGAAAAAAGAAAATACATATACAAGGGTCAATGACAAAAAGAGGGTCTACATTTTTAAAAAGTTCTTTGAAAATGTATAAAAACATATTTCTGAGTGAAGAATTATGTTTTCTAACAGATTTCAGTCGTTGACCAACATTTCAAAGTTTTTAGGTTCATTATTTTTTAGTATTTTTAATTTGAGCACCCAAAAATGTCAGGTGGTGCAACCAAATATATGAAAATATATTTATATGTTCCTGTTATTTTTTCTGTGTGAAATTATTGGCAAGTATCTCTCAAGTGTCTGTAGTGACTCATACATTTTTATTTTGTGTGTTTCATTTCTTTTATTTGTGAATAAGATCAATAATTTGATGTTAAAATAACATTTCACATTATTACATTGGTTGTTCCACCTGACATGGAAATTGTTCCAGTCACCAATGAAGTGNAACAGCTTTAAAATTCTTTTTATTTGCAAAGAATGTTTTATTTAAAAAGGTTCAAGCATAAAATAATGCCACTGTATTTTTAATTTCCATTTACAATAACTGACATTCAATTTTTAGAGTTTAATTACTGTGGATACTTGTCAGGACGGTTGCACCACCTGACATTTTGGGGGTTTGAGGAACCAAAACACAAAAAAACATGTTATATTTTAATAGTTTAAAGATGTGTTCAAATAACACAGGTTTCATAGAATAAAGAAATACATGTGATGAAATACTCAATTCATGATGGAAGGAAATATTGCACTCAGACACAAAAAAAGGGGACGTCACGTCATTGACCCATAAATAAATAAAAAGGGGGACACAGGAATCGTTCATCTTTCCCATCTATTAAAAAAATTTCCTGTTTCCAAGAAAATATTTTCATGACATTTAACTAAAAACAATGAACAAACATTTCCGTTTCCTGGATCCTGAATCCAATTTTTCATCATCTTCATCGTTTTCTAACAAATCGTCTCACATCGTCCTTTTGTAAATCACCGCCGTGGACTCCTCTGACCTTTGACCTCTGACCTTTCAAACCCAGCACAGAGGCAGAAACAGTCGCTTCATGTTTTTCAGGAGCAGTTTTTCTTCGTCACGCTGAAAGAATTCGTTGAGTAATCAAAGTTTGAGTAACAACACTTTAAGAAAGATGATTTATCCGCTGTATTAGACTCAGTTTCCCATAATGCCTCTGTTGTCTGCAGTGTTGCGGCTCTGCAGATGTCTATAAAAAGACCTCCCCCCACTCTGTTGACCCCCCTACATGTCTTATATCCATGGTAGCAGGGAGGGGGGGCAGGGTCAGACCAGTATTTCAGGTTTAAGAGGCTGAATGAGTCACTGGAGTTTCCTTTAGCTCCGGGCACAAACGATTTCTCCCTCTCTGTGTGTCTCTCTGTGTCTCTCTCTCATCCATTCAAGCATTTATCTGCTTAAATTATTCATTCACAAGATTTTAAACTCATTAAACCACGAAGCGATTAATTGATCCTCCAGATATAGCAGCTTTTTAGTCGGGGACACATCCTGTTAGCCGCAGGGATTTCTACTGTGGAGTTTTTAGACTCTTGAATAACAATCTAAGTCAGTCAGGGACAAAAACAAAACCTTAGAGTAGATGTGTGCTGATTTGGGGGCTTTTATTTTGAAGGATTGTAATGCCAACATTAAAGAGGGGTTCCAAAGTTAACCTAAATATGAAGTATAAATGCTGGATATTCTTCGCCTTTTTTTCAGAGAATATGAATGAAAACACAAAAACTTTTCTGTCACTCATGATTAGAGGAGGGTGAAGATATTTATAAAACCGTTGTGGATGAGGGTCTTTATTTTCTCAGATGGTAAAACTGACCATTCTTCTTGGCAAAAAGCCTCCAGTTCCTGTAAATTCTTGCTCTGTCTTGCATGAACTGCAGGTTTGAGATCTCCCCAGAGTGGCTCAATGATATTGAGGTCAGGAGACTGAGATGGCCACTCCAGAACCTTCACTTTATTCTGCTGTAGCCAAAGGCAGGTCCCAAATTTCAACTTTTCATCAACAATAATTCACCTCTTAATTTCAAAAATATGACTTTTATTCTAAAACATGAACTTTTTATCTTAAAAATTTTAACTTTATATCAAAATGGACGTTTTCCTCAATTTTTTAGACCTTAATCTCAAATATAGGACTTTATTTTGCAAAATTTTGACTTTAATCTCAGAATTTAGGCTTATTTTATTCAATGATTTCAACTTACAATCTCATATTTCCACATTTACATCTCAGATTTTGACTAAATCCCAAATTTAAACTTTTTACCTTAAAATTTTTGACTATTTACTCAAAATTTGGACCATTTCATTTTTTTCCTTTTATCTCAAAATTCTGACTTTTGCTCCCAAATTTCTACATTTCATCTACAAATTTTCACTTTGTCTCAAAATTCTGACTTCTCATCTAAATTATCAACAGTCACAAAATTTTGATTTTATCTCAGAAATGTCCTTTTTCTCAACTTTTGTCCCTTATCTTAAAATTTGGATTTTTTTGTAAGTTTTGACAATTTAATCCCAAAACTTTGACTTGTCCTTGTGTTTTGGATCATTGTCATGTGTGAACGTCCAAGTACGTCTCATGTGCAGCTTCTGGGCTGATGAGTGTAAATTTTCCTCCAGTATTTTCTGATAACATGCTGCATTCATCCTTCATTCATCAGTTTGGACCAAGTTTCCTGAGCCTTTGTAGCTCACACATCCCCAAAACATCAGTGATCCACCTCCGTGTTTCACAGTAGGAATGGTGGACCTTTCATCATAGGCCTTGTTGACTCCTCTCCAAATGGAACAATGTTTATGGTTGTGGACAAAAAGTTCACTTTTGCTCTCATCACTCCAAATGACTTTGTTCCAGAAGTTTTGAGGCTTGTCTCTGTGCTGTTTGGCGTATTGTAAGCAGGAAACTTTGTGGCATTTGTGTAGAAATGTCTTTCTTCAGCCCATTTTTCCTCAAGTGCCTCCTTATTGTGCATCTTAAAACAGCCAGACCACATTCTTTCAGAGAGTCAAAGTTATTCGTAGGTTTTTCTTTGCATCCAGAACAATTTTCCTGTCAGTTGTAGCTGAAATGTTTGTTGGTCTACCTGACCGTGGTTTGGTTTCAACAGAATCCCTCATTTTCCACTTCTTCATTAGAGTTTGAACTCTGCTTATTGGCCAATCAGAGAGAAGGGGGAGCCTTAAAGAGACAGCACAAAAAAAAAAAAATTGTGTAGGGGCAGTTTCCATGACGACGGTTTTAGGATGAAACGCAAAGGTTTTGTTGTGTTTTTGTCGTGTAGGAATCTAAGTCGGTCAGGGACAAAAATTACTGTATATAGTGTATTTAAGTTGATTTTGAGCTTTTATTTTGAAGGAGTAGCACAAGATCTTCACAAAATCTTCACGAGACGTCAGATAAGACTCTGTAGTTGATGACGCAGCCTCAAACACCAAGGTCAGCCCATAACTCCGCCCCCAGACAGGCCTTTAGAGAGCTGGCCAATCAGAGAGAAGGGGGTTTTTGGAGCAGGGAGCCTTAAAGAGACAGCAAAAAAAAAAAAAAAAAGTTTCAGGGGTAGTTTCCATGACGATGGTTTTAGGATGAAACGTAAAGGTTTTGTTCCGTTTTGGCCTCTTTTAGCAATTAAGGTCAGTCAGGGACAAAAACAAGACTATAAATAGTGTATGTAAGTTGATTTGGGGCTTTTATTTTGAAGGAGTAGCACAAGATCTTCACAAAATCTTCACAAGACGTCAGATAAGACTTTGTAGTTGATGACGCGGCCTCAAACACCAAGGTCAGCCCGTAGCTCCGCCCCCAGACAGGCCTCTAGACAGCTGGCCAATCAGAGAGAAGGGGGTTTTTGGAGCAAGGAGCCTTAAAGAGACAGCAGCTGAAAGAAGTGTTTGTTGAAACAGTCTGGAGAGAAAAAGTTTATGAGGATATAAATTAGGTGAAACTACTACAGGGGCACCAGAGAAGCAGAATAAAGATTTAATATAAAGCACAAACCCCCTCTTTAAAGACGTTTCACTGCTGCACGCTGAATAAATCAACCAGAGCAGTTTTAGTGGTTAAGTCATGAGCCTCATGAGTGAGAAACCTGCTTTCACTTCTCTCCTCTGTGAATAAAGGTATAAAAAGACCTGGAAATGAACGTGTACGACTGGCGGGTTTTAAGATTCAGGACTAACAGCTTGTTTCTGAGCGAACACGATCCCTTCACACCCATTCAGTTAAAAACAGCCGCGCTCTTGTTCCGACAGTTACAGACATAATCAGGGCTGCAGCTGGTCAAACAAAAAGAGCTGAATCACCAGCCGTCACCGAAGCTGCTCGCTCCGCTGCACTCTATCCAGAGAGAGAGAGAGAGAGAGGGAGAGAGAGAGAGAGAGAGAGAGAGAGAGAGAGAGAGAGAGAGAGAGAGAGAGNTGGTTAAGTCATGAGCCTCATGAGTGAGAAACCTGCTTTCACTTCTCTCCTCTGTGAATAAAGGTATAAAAAGACCTGGAAATGAACGTGTACGACTGGCGGGTTTTAAGATTCAGGACTAACAGCTTGTTTCTGAGCGAACACGATCCCTTCACACCCATTCAGTTAAAAACAGCCGCGCTCTTGTTCCGACAGTTACAGACATAATCAGGGCTGCAGCTGGTCAAACAAAAAGAGCTGAATCACCAGCCGTCACCGAAGCTGCTCGCTCCGCTGCACTCTATCCAGAGAGAGAGAGAGAGAGAGGGAGAGAGAGAGAGAGAGAGAGAGAGAGAGAGAGAGAGAGAGAGAGAGAGAGAGAGAGAGAGAGGGAGGGAGAGAGAGAGAGAGGGAGAGAGAGAGCCAATCAGAAATCAAACCAACACCCAGAAGCAGGACCTTTACAAAAGAAACTATACAAGTGGAGAAAACAGCAAAGAGGAGAAATAAAACTTAGTTTGAGGTCGTAAAAATTGCCAAAAATTGTTTATAAAAACCTGGAACTACTAAAAAAAAGTAGCAAAAATTGGTCCAAAAGTGGCAAAAAAGAAACAAAAGTGAATAAAATTGCCCAAAAAAGCCACAAAAATTAACAAGAAAAATTTTGGGGAAACTTAAAAAAATTCAGAAAGTTGCAAAAATGGTGGAAAAAAAGAGTGAAAAATGGTAAAAGTGGCCAAAGTCAACAAAAAATTAACAAGAAAGTTGGGATTAAAATTTGAAATTAGTGGGTTTGATGCAAGAAATGGTCCAAAAGTGGCAGAAAAAGAGTGATAAACCAACAAAAATTGGCAAGAAAATTGGGAGTGAACCTGAAAAAATAGTGAGAAATCAAAAAACAAAAATTGTCCAAAAGTGTCAAAACTATGGCAAAAGAAGCAACAAAAATTAATAAACAAGAAAAATTCAGAGGGAACTTAAAAAGATTCAGAAAGTTGAAAAAATGGTTTAAAAAAGGAGCGAAGAAATAAAGGAGGAGAAATAAAACTTAGTTTGAGGTCGTAAAAATTGCCAAAAATTGTTTATAAAAACCTGGAACTACAAAAAAAGTAGCAAAAATTGGTCCAAAAGTGGGAAAAAAAAAAAAAGAAAGTGACTCAAATGGCCAAAAATGCAACAAAAATGAACTAGAAAATTTCGGAAGAAACTTAAAATGAATTAAGAAAGATGAAAAATGGAGAAAAAAGTGATGAAAAACAGTGACTTCAATCTCTGAATTCTGACTTTTACACCAGAATTCTCATTTTTGACTCGACTTATTCTCGAACTTTTCCTGGAAATATAGTACTCTAACTTTGATTCTAAGACTCAGACTAATGATCCTTTTCCACTGACTCGTCTCAGCTCTACTCTACTCTCCTCTACCCGGTTTGTGTTGTGTTTCCATTAGCGCGGTGCTACGCGGCAGACGCCAGTTTTTAGTACCTACTCTACCCTGGTTCTAAGAGAGTAAAGCTGATACTAAAAGGTGACGTGGACGGACTGCCGGTCACTCATTGGTCAGAGAATGTCGTCTCTGCAGCTTCTGACTCTGAACAAATCACTTACAAGAGGCAAAGGAATAAGTCAGCGACGGGTTTTTAATGACATTTAAACCTGACGGCACAGAACCAGACTGAATGAAGACAAAATACAGCCCTAAAATGCTCCTTCATGATTCCTAAAGAAGTTAAAAGTCCTTTTTAAAGCAAAAAGAAGTTAACAGCAAAGATAGTTGGCTTTAAAGAGTCTTTTAAATTAAATCAAAGTTGGTCGGTGCAGGAGCGATCTGTCTGCCACGAGAGTCTTTAAGCACCAATCAGTCCATTAATCCACAGGGAACCAAAAAGGAAAACCAGTTCAAAGAAGA